>JAKWBO010001325.1:0-15620 GCA_034336685.1 Luscinia luscinia
CGGCCCACCCGTGGGTGGGCGTGCAGAACTGTTTGCGTGTGCCACTGAGTGTGCCGCCACGGCCGGCCCACCCGTGGTTGGGCGTGCAGAACTGTTTGCGTGTGCCACTGGATATGCCGCCACGGCCGGCCCCACCCGTGGGTGGGCGTGCAGAACTGTATGCGTGATCCCCTGGTTGTGCCGCCACAGCCGGCTCACCGGGTGGCTGGCGTGCAGAACTCTTTGCGTGTGCCACTGCGTGTGCCGCCACGCGGCCGGCCCACCCGTGGGTGGGCGTGGCAGAACTGTTTGCGGTTGCCTCTGGGTGTGCCGCCACGGCGGCCTACCCGTGGGTGGGCGTGCAGAACTGTTTGCGTGTGCCTCTGGGTGTGCCACCACGGCCGCCCCACCCGTGGGTGGGCGTGCAGAACTGTTTGCGGTTGCCTCTGGGTGTGCCGCCACGGGCCGGCCTACCCGTGGGTGGGCGTGCAGAACTGTTTGCGTGTGCCTCTGGGTGTGCGCCACGGCCGCCCCACCCGTGTGTGGGCGTGCAGAACTGTTTGCGTGTGCCTCTGGGTGTGCCGCTACGGCCGGCCCACCCGTGGATGGAGCATGAAGAAGGGCCTGCGGTTGCCTCTGGGTGTGCCACACGGCCGGCCCACCCGTGGGTGGGCGTGCAGAACTGTTTGCGTGTGCCAATGGGTGTGCCGCCACAGCCGGCCCACCTATGGGAGGGCGTGCAGAACTGTTTGCGTGTGCCACTAGGTGTGCCGCCACGGCCGGCCCACCCGTGGGTGGGCGTGCAGAAGTGCCTGCGTTTGCCTCTGGGTGTGCGCTACGGCCGGCCCACCCGTGGGTGGGCGTGCAGAACTGCATGCGTGATCCACTGGGTGTGCCGCCACGGCCGGCCCACCCGTGGAGTGGCGTGCAGAATAGCCGTCGGTTGCCTCTGGGTTTGACAGCCACGGCCGGCCCACACGTGGGTAGGCGTGCAGAACTGTTTGCGTGTGCCTCTGGGTGTGCCGCCACGGCCGGCCCACTCGGTGGGTGGGCGTGCAGAAAGGCCTGGGGTTGCCTCTGGGTGTGCTGCCACGGCCGGCCCACCCGTGGGTGGGCGTGCAGAACTGTTTCGCGTGTGCCAATGCGTGTGCCGCCACGGCCGGCCCACCAGTGGGTGGGCGTGCAGAACTGTTTGCGTGTGCCACTGGATGTGCCGCCACGGCCGGCCCACCCGTGGGTGGGCGTGCAGAACTGTATCGTGATCCACTGGGTGTGCCGCCACAGCCGGCCCACCTGTGGGTGGGCGTGCAGAACTGTTTGCGTGTGCCACTGGGTGTGCCGCCACGGCCGGCCCACCCGTGGGTGGGCGTGCAGAACTGTTTGCTTGTGCCACTGGATGTGCCGCCACGGCCGGCCCACCCGTGTGTGGCGTGCAGAACTGTATGCGTGATCCACTGGGTGTGCCGCCACGGCCGGCCCACCTGTGGGTGGGCGTGCAGAACTGTTTGCGTGCGCCACTAGCTGTGCCGCCACGGCCGGCCCACCCGTGGGTGGGCGTGCAGAACTGTTTGCGTGTGCCTCTGGGTGTGCCGCCACGGCCGGCCCACCCATGGGTGGAGCGTGCAGAAGGGTTTGCGGTTGCCTCTGGGTGTGCCGCCACGGCCGGCCCACCCGTGGAGTGGGCGTGCAGAAGTGCCTGCGTTTGCCTCTGGGTGTGCCGCCACGGCCGGCCCACCCGTGGAGTGGAGCGTGCAGAAGGGCCGGCAGTGTGCCTCTGGGTGTGCCGCCAGGGCCGGCCGCCCGTGGGTGGGCGTGCAGAACTGTTTGCGTGTGCCTCTGGGTGTGCCGCTCGGCCGGCCCACCCGTGGGTGGGCGTGCAGAAGGGCATGCGTGTGCCTCTGGGTGTGCCGCCACGGCCGCCCACCCGTGGGTGGGCGTGCAGAACTGTTTGCGTGTGCCACTGGATGTGCCGCCACGGCCGGCCCACCCATGGGTGGGCGTGCAGAAAGGCCTGCGGTTGCCTCTGGGTGTGCCGCCCACGGCCGGCCCACCCGTGGGTGGGCGTGCAGAACCGTTTGCGTGTGCCACTGGGTGTGCCGCCACGGCCGGCCCACCCGTGGGTGGGCGTGCAGAAGGAGCCTGGGGTTGCCTCTCAGTGTGCCGCCACGGCCGGCCCACCCGTGGGTGGGCGTGCAGAAGGGTTTGCCGTTGCCTCTGGGTGTGCCGCCACGGCCGGCCCACCCGTGGGTGGGCGTGCACAAGGGCCTGCGGTTGCCTCTGGGTGTGCCGCCACGACCGGTTCACTCGTGGGTGTGCGTGCAGAACTGTTTGCGTGTGCCAATGGGTGTGCCGCCACGGCCGGCCCCACCCGTGGGTGGGCGTGCAGAACTCTTTGCGTGTGCCTCTGGGTGTGCCGCCCGGCCGGCCCATTCGTGGGTGGGCGTGCAGAAGGCTCTGCGTGTTGCCTCTGGGTGTGCTGCCACGGCCGGCCCACCCGTGGGTGGGCGTGCAGAACTGTATGCGTGATCCCTGGGTGTGCCGCCACAGCCGGCTCACCGTGGCTGGCGTGCAGAACTCTTTGCGTGTGCCACTGCGTGTGCCGCCACGGCCGGCCCACCCGTGGGTGGGCGTGCAGAACTGTTTCGCGGTTGCCTCTGGGTGTGCCGCCACGGCCGGCCCACCCGTGGGTGGAGCGTGCAGAACTTTTTGCGTGTGCCTCTGGGTGTGCCGCCACGGCCTGCTCACCCGTGGGTGGGCGTGCAGAACTGTTTGCGTGTGCCTCTGGGTGTGCCGCTACGGCCCGGCCCACCCGTGGGTGGGCGTGCAGAAGTGCCTGCGTTTGCCTCTGGGTGTGCCGCCACGGCAGGCCCACCCGTGGGTGGGCGTGCAGAACTGTTTGCGTGTGCCACTGGGTGTGCCGCCACGGCCGGCGCACCCGTGGGTGGGCGTGCAGAGCTGTTTGCGTGTGCCACTGGGTGTGCCGCCACGGCCGGCCCATCCGTGGGTGGGCGTGCAGAAAGGCCTGCGGGTTGCCTCTGGGTGTGCCGCCACGGCCGGCCCACCCGTGGGTGGGCGTGCAGAACTGTTTGCGTGTGCCACTGGGTGTGCCGCCACGGCCGGCCCACCCGTGGGTGGGCGTGCAGAACTGTTTGCGTGTGCCACTGGAGTGTGCCGCCACGGCCGGCCCACCCGTGGGTTGGCGTGCAGAACTGTTCTGCGTGTGCCACTGGGTGTGCCGCCACGGCCGGCCCACCCGTGGGTGGTCGTGCAGAACTGTTTGCGGTTGCCTCTGGGTGTGCCGCCACGGCCGGCCCACCCGTGGGTGGGCGTGCAGAAGGTGCCTGCGGTTGCCTCTGGGTGTGCCGCCACGGCCGGCCCACCCGTGGGTGGGCGTGCAGAAGGGCATGCGTGGGCCTCTGTGTGTGCCGCCACGGCCGGCCCACCCGTGGGTGGGCGTGCAGAACTGTTTGCGTGTGCCACTGGATGTGCCGCCACGGCCGGCCCACCCGTGGGTGGGCGTGCAGAACTGTTTGCGTGTGCCACTGGGTGAGCCGCCACGGCCGGCCGCCCGTGGGTGGGCGTGCAGAACTGTTTACCTGTGCCACTGGGTGTGCCGCCACGGCCGGCCTACCCGAGGGTGGGCGTGCAGAAGGGTTTGCGGTTGCCTCTGGGTGTGCCGCCACGGCCGGCCCACCCGTGGGTGGGGCGTGCAGAAGGGCCTGCGGTTGCCTCTGGGTGTGCCGCCAAGTCCGGCCCACCCGTGGGTGGGCGTGCAGAACTGTTTGCGTGTGCCACTGGGTGTGCAGCCACGGCCGGCCCACCCGTGGGTGGGCGTGCAGAACTTTTGCGCGTGCCTCTGGGTGTGCCGCCACGGCCGGCCCACCCGTGGGTGGGCGTGCAGAAGGGCCTGCGGTTGCCTCTGGGTGTGCCGCACGGCAGGCACCACCCATGGGTGGGCGTGCAGAACTGTTTGCGTGTGCCACTGGGTGTGCAGCCACGGCCGGCGCACCCGTGGGTGGGCGTGCAGAACTGTTTGCGTGTGCCACTGGGTGTGCAGCCACGGCCGGCCCACCCGTGGGTGGGCGTGCAGAACTGTTTGCGTGTGCCTCTGGGTGTGCCGCCACGGCCGGCCCATTCGTGGGTGGGCGTGCAGAAAGGCCTGGGGTTGCCTCTGGGTGTGCTGCCACGGCCGGCCCACCCGTGGGTGGGCGTGCAGAACAGTTTGCGTGTGCCACTGGGTGTGCCGCCACGGCCGGCCCATTCGTGGGTGGGCGTGCAGAAAGGCCTGGGGTTGCCTCTGGGTGTGCTGCCACGGCCGGCCCACCCGTGGGTGGGCGTGCAGAACTGTTTGCGTGTGCCACTGGGTGTGCCGCCACGGCCGGCCCACCCGTGGGTGGGCGTGCAGAACTGTTTGCGTGTGCCACTGGGTGTGCCGCCACGGCCGGCCCACCCGTGGGTGGGCGTGCAGAACTGTATGCGTGATCCACTGGGTGTGCCGCCACAGCCGGCCCACCTGTGGGTGGGCGTGCAGAACTGTTTGCGTGTGCCACTAGGTGTGCCGCCACGGCCGGCCCACCCGTGGGTGGGCGTGCAGAACTGTATGCGTGATCCACTGGGTGTGCCGCCACAGCCGGCTCACCCGTGGCTGGCGTGCAGAACTGTTTACGTGTGCCACTGGGTGTGCCGCCACGGCCGGCCCACCCGTGGGTGGGCGTGCAGAAGGGCCTGCAGTTCCCCCTGGGTGTGCCGCTACGGCCGGCCCACCCGTGGAGTGGGCGTGCAGAAGGGCCTGCGTGTTGCCTCTGGGTGTGCCGCCACGGCCGGCCCACCCGTGGGTGGGCGTGCAGAACTGTTTGCGTGTGCCACTGGATGTGCCGCCACGGCCGGCCCACCCGTGGGTGGGCGTGCAGAAGAGTTCTGCGGTTGCCTCTGGGTGTGCCGCCACGGCCGGCCCACCCGTGGGTGGGCGTGCAGAACTGTTTGCGTGTGCCACTGGGTGAGCCGCCACAGCCGGGCCGCCCGTGGGTGGGCGTGCAGAACTGTTTGCGTGTGCCACTGGGTGTGCCGCCACGGCCGGCCCACCCGAGGGTGGGCGTGCAGAAGGGTTTGCGTGTTGCCTCTGGGTGTGCCGCCACGGCCGGCCCACCCGTGGGTGGGCGTGCAGAAGGGCCTGCGGTTGCCTCTGGGTGTGCCGCCACAGTCCGGCCCACCCGTGGGTGGGCGTGCAGAACTGTTTGTGTGTGCCACTGGGTGTGCAGCCACGGCCGGCCCACCCGTGGGTGGGCGTGCAGAACTGTTTGCGGTTGCCTCTGGGTGTGCCGCCACGGCCGGCCCACCCGTGGGTGGGCGTGCAGAACTGTTTGCGTGTGCCTCTGGGTGTGCCGCCACGGCCCGGCCCACCCGTGGGTGGGCGTGCAGAAGGGCCTGCGGTTGCCTCTGGGTGTGCCGCCACGGCCAGGCCCACCTGTGGAGTGGGCGTGCAGAACTGTTTGCGTGTGCCACTGGGTGTGCAGCCACGGCCGGCCCACCCGTGGGTGGGCGTGCAGAACTGTTTGCGTGTGCCACTGGGTGTGCAGCCACGGCCGGCCCACCCGTGGGTGGGCGTGCAGAAGTTGTTTGCGTGTGCCTCTGGGTGTGCCGCCACGGCCGGCCCACTCGTGGGTGGGCGTGCAGAAAGGCTTGCGGTTGCCTCTGGGTGTGCTGCCACGGCCGGCCCACCCGTGGGTGGGCGTGCAGAACTGTTTGCGTGTGCCACTGGGTGTGCCGCCACGGCCGGCCCACCCGTGGGTGGGCGTGCAGAACTGTTTGCGTGTGCCACTGGATGTGCCGCCACGGCCGGCGCACCCGTGGTTGGGCGTGCAGAAGGGTTTGCGGTTGCCTCTGGGTGTGCCGCCACGGCCGGCCCACCCGTGGGTGGGCGTGCAGAAGGGCCTGCGTGTGCCTCTGGGTGTGCCGCCACGGCCGGCCCACCCGTGGGTGGGCGTGAAGAACTGTTTGCGTGTGCCTCTGGGTGTGCCGCCACGGCCGGCCCACCCGTGGAGTGGGCGTGCAGAACTGTTTGCGTGTGCCACTGGGTGTGCCGCCATGTCCGGCCCATCCGTGGGTGGGCGTGCAGAAAGGCCTGGGGTTGCCTCTGGGTGTGCTGCCACGGCCGGCCCACCCGTGGGTGGGCGTGCAGAACTGTTTGCGTGTGCCACTAAGTGTGCCGCCACGGCCGGCCCACCCGTGGGTGGGCGTGCAGAACTGTTTGCGTGTGCCACTGGATGTGCCGCCACGGCCGGCCCACCCGTGGGTGGGCGTGCAGAACTGTTTGCGTGTGCCTCTGGGTGTGCCGCCACGGCCGGCCCATCCGTGGGTGGGCGTGCAGAAAGGCCTGGGGTTGCCTCTGGGTGTGCTGCCACGGCCGGCCCACCCGTGGGTGGGCGTGCAGAACTGTTTGCATGTGCCACTGGGTGTGCCGCCACGGCCGGCCCACCCGTGGGTGGGCGTAGAGAAGTGTATGCGTGTGCCACTGGGTGTGCCGCCACGGCCGGCCCACCCGTGGGTGGGCGTGCAGAAGGGCCTTCGGGTGCCTCTGGGTGTGCCGCCACGGCCGGCCCACCCGTGGGTGGGCGTGCAGAACTGTTTGCGTGTGCCTCTGGGTGTGCCGCCACGGCCGGCATACCCGTGGGTGGGCGTGCAGAAGGGCCTGCGTTTGCCTCTGGGTGTGCCGCCACGGCGGCCCACCCGTGGGTGGGTGCAGAAGGGCGGCAGTTGCCTCTGGGTGTGCAGACGGCCGCCACCCATGGGTGGGCGTGCAGAACTGTTTGCGTGTGCCAATGGGTGTGCCGCCACGGCCGGCCCACCCGTGGGTGGGCGTGCAGAAGGGCCTGCGGTTGCCTCTGGGTGTGCCGCCACGGCCGGCCCACCCGTGGGTGGGCGTGCAGAAGTGCCTGCGTTTGCATCTGGGTGTGCCGCCACGGCCGGCCCACCCATGGGTGGGCGTGCAGAACTGTTTGCGTGTGCCACTGGGTGTGCAGCCACGGCCGGCGCACCCGTGGGTGGGCGTGCAGAACTGTTTGCGTGTGCCTCTGGGTGTGCCGCCACGGCCGGCCCACCCGTGGGTGGGCGTGCAGAACTGTTTGCGTGTTCCAATGGGTGTGCCGCCACGGCCGGCCCACCCGTGGGTGGGCGTGCAGAACTGTTTGCGTGTGCCACTGGGTGTGCCGCCACGGCCGGCGCACCCGTGGGTGGGCGATCAGAAGGGTTTGCGGTTGCCTCTGGGTGTGTCGCCAAGGCCGGCGCACCCGTGGGTGGGCGTGCAGACGGGTTTGCGTGTGCCTCTGGGTGTGCCGCCACGGCCGGCCCACTCGTGGGTAGGCGTGCAGAACGTCCTGCGTGTGCCTCTGGGTGTGCCGCCACGGCCGGCCCACCCGTGGGTGGGCGTGCAGAAGGGCCGGCAGTTGCCTCCGGGTGTGCCGCCACGGCCGGCCACCCATGTGTGGGCGTGCAGAAGGGTCGGCAGTTGCCTCTGGGTGTGCCGCCACGGCCGGCCCACCCATGGGTGGGCGTGCAGAAGGGCCTGGCGGTTGCCTCTGGGTTTGCCGCCACGGCCGGCCCACCCGTGGGTGGGCGTGCAGAAGGGTCTGCGTAGTTGCCTCTGGGTGTGCCGCCACGGCCGGCCGCCCGTGGGTGGGCGTGCAGAAGGGCCGGCAGTTGCCTCTGGGTTTGCCGCCACGGCCGGCCACCCATGGGTGGGCGTGCAGAACTGTTTGCGTGTGCCACTGGGTGTGCCGCCACGGCCGGCCCATTCGTGGGTGGGCGTGCAGAACTGTTTGCGTGTGCCACTGGGTGTGCCGCCACGACCGGCCCACCCGTGGGTGGGCGTGCAGAAGGGTTTGCGGTTGCCTCTGGGTGTGCCGCCACGGCCGGCCCACCCGTGAGTGGGCGTGCAGAAGGGCCTGCGGTTGCCTCTGGGTGTGCCGCCACGGCCGGCCCACCCGTGGGTGGGCGTGCAGAACTGTTTGCGTGTGCCACTGGGTGTGCCGCCACGGCCGGCCCACCCGTGGGTGGGCGTGCAGAAGGGTTTGCGGTTGCCTCTGGGTGTGCCGCCACGGCCGGCCCACCCGTGGGTGGGCGTGCAGAACTGTTTGCGTGTGCCACTGGGTGTGCCGCCACAGCCGGCCCACTCGTGGGTGGGCGTGCAGAACTGTTTGCGTGTGCCACTGGGTGTGCCGCCACGGCCGGCCCACCCGTGGGTGGGCGTGCAGAACTGTTTGCGTGTGCCTCTGGGTGTGCCGAGCGGCCGGCCCACCCGTGGGTAGGCGTGCAGAAGGTCCTGCGGTTGCCTCTGGGTGTGCCGCCACGGCCGGCCCACCCGTGGGTGGGCGTGCAGAAGGGTTTGCGGTTCCTCCGGGTGTGCCGCCACGGCCGGCTTACCCGTGGGTGGGCGTGCAGAAGGGCCGGCAGTTGCCTCTGGGTGTGCCGCCACGGCCGGCGCACCCGTGGGTGGGCGTGCAGAAGGGCCTGCGTTTGCCTCTGGGTGTGCCGCCACGGCCGGCCCACCCATGGGTGGGCGTGCAGAACTGTTTGCGTGTGCCAATGGGTGTGCCGCCACGGCCGGCCCACCCGTGGGTGGGCGTGCAGAACTGTTTGCGTGTGCCACTGGGTGTGCCGCCACGGCCGGCCCACCCATGGGTGGGCGTGCAGAACTGTTTGCGTGTGCCACTGGGTGTGCAGGCACGGCCGGCGCACCCGTGGGTGGGCGTGCAGAAGGGTTTGCGGTTGCCTCTGGGTGTGCCGCCACGGCCGGCCCACCCGTGGGTGGGCGTGCAGAACTGTTTGCCTGTGCCTCTGGGTGTGCCGCCTCGGCCGGCCCACCCGTGGGTGGGCGTGCAGAACTGTTTGCGTGTGCCACTGGGTGTGCCGCCACGGCCGGCCCATTCGTGGGTGGGCGTGCAGAAAGGCCTGGGGTTGCCTCTGGGTGTGCTGCCACGGCCGGCCCACCCGTGGGTGGGCGTGCAGAACTGTTTGCGTGTGCCAATGGGTGTGCCGCCACGGCCGGCCCACCCGTGGGTGGGCGTGCAGAACTGTTTGCGTGTGCCACTGGATGTGCCGCCACGGCCGGCCCACCCGTGGGTGGGCGTGCAGAACTGTATGCGTGATCCACTGGGTGTGCCGCCACAGCCGGCCCACCTGTGGGTGGGCGTGCAGAACTGTTTGCGTGTGCCACTAGGTGTGCCGCCACGGCCGGCCCACCCGTGGGTGGGCGTGCAGAACTGTTTGCGTGTGCCACTAAGTGTGCCGCCACGGCCGGCCCACCCGTGGGTGGGCGTGCAGAACTGTATGCGTGATCCACTGGCTGTGCCACCACAGCCGGCCCACCTGTGGGTGGGCGTGCAGAACTGTTTGCGTGTGCCTCTGGGTGTGCCGCCACGGCCGGCCCACCCGTGGGTGGCCGTGCAGAAGGGCCTGCGTTTGCCTCTGGGTGTGCCGCCACGGCCGGCCCACCCGTGGGTGGGCGTGCAGAACTGTTAGCATGTGCCACTGGGTGTGTCGCCACGGCCGGCCCACCCGTGGGTGGGCGTGCAGAACTGTTTGCGTGTGCCACTGGATGTGCCGCCACGGCCGGCCCACCCGTGGGTGGGCGTGCAGAACTGTATGCGTGATCCACTGGGTGTGCCGCCACAGCCGGCTCACCCGTGGCTGGCGTGCAGAACTTTTTGCGTGTGCCACTGAGTGTGCCGCCACGGCCGGCCCACCCGTGGGTGGGCGTGCAGAAAGGTTTGCGGTTGCCTCTGGGTGTGCCGCCACGGCCGGCCCACCCGTGGGTGGGCGTGCAGAAGTGCCTGCGTTGGCCTCTGGGTGTGCCGCCACGGCCGGCCCACCCGTGGGTGGGCGTGCAGAACTGTTTGCATGTGCCACTGGGTGTGCCGCCACGGCCGGCCCACCCGTGGGTGGGCTTGCAGAATAGCCGTCGGTTGCCTCTGGGTTTACAGCCACGGCCGGCCCACCCGTGGGTAGGCGTGCAGAACTGTTTGCGTATGCCTCTGGGTGTGCCGCCACGGCCGGCCCACCCGTGGGTGGGCGTGCAGAAGGGCCTGCGTGAAGCTCTGGGTGTGCCGCTACGGCGGCCCACCCGTGGGTGGGCGTGCAGAACTGTTTGCGTGTGCCACTGGGTGTGCCGCCACGGCCGGCCCACCCGTGGGTGGGCGTGCAGAATTGTTTGCGTGTGCCACTGGGTGTGCCGCCACGGCCGGCCCACCCGTGGGTGGGCGTGCAGAAGGGCCTGCGGTTGCCTCTGGGTGTGCCTCCACGGCCGGTTCACCCGTGGTGGGCGTGCAGAACTGTTTGCGTGTGCCAATGGCTGTGCCGCCACGGCCGGCCCACCCGTGGGTGGGCGTGCAGAACTGTTTGCATGTGCCACTGGGTGTGCCGCCACGGCCGGCCCACCCGTGGGTGGGCGTGCAGAAGTGTTTGCGTGTGCCACTGGGTGTGACGCCACGGCCGGCCCACCCGTGGGTGGGCGTGCAGAAGGGTTTGCGTGTTGCCTCTGGGTGTGCCGCCACGGCCGGCCCACCCGTGGGTGGGCGTGCAGAAGTGCTCTGCGGTTGCCTCTGGGTGTGCCGCCACGGCCGGCCCACCCGTGGGTGGGCGTGCAGAATAGCCTGTCGGTTGCCTCTGGGTTTGCAGCCACGGCCGGCCCACCCGTGGGTGGGCGTGCAGAAAGGCCTGCGTGTAGCCTCTGGGTGTGCCGCCACGGCCGGCCCACCCGTGGGTTGGCGTGCAGAACTGTTTGCGTGTGCCACTGGGTGTGCCGCCACGGCCGGCCCACCCGTGGGTGGGCGTGCAGAACTGTTTGCGGTTGCCTCTGGGTGTGCCGCCACGGCCGGCCCACCCGTGGGTGGGCGTGCAGAAGGGCCTGCGAGTTGCCTCTGGGTGTGCCGCCACGGCCGGCCCACCCGTGGGTGGGCGTGCAGAAGGTGCCTGCGTGTGCCTCTGGGTGTGCCGCCACGGCCGGCCCACCCGTGGGTGGGCGTGCAGAACTGTTTGCGTGTGCCTCTGGGTGTGCCGCCACGGCCGGCCCACCCGTGGGTGGGCGTGCAGAACTGTTTGCGTGTGCCACTGGGTGTGCCGCCACAACCGGCCCACCCGTGGGTGGGCGTGCAGAACTGTTTGCGTGTGCCACTGGGTGTGCCGCCACGGCCGGCCTACCCGAGGGTGGGCGTGCAGAAGGGTTTGCGGTTGCCTCTGGGTGTGCCGCCACGGCCGGCCCACCCGTGGGTGGGCGTGCAGAACTGTTTGCGTGTGCCACTGGGTGTGCCGCCACGGCCGGCCCACCCGTGGGTGGGCGTGCAGAACTGTTTGCGTGTGCCACTGGGTGTGCAGCCACGGCCGGCCCACCCGTGGGTGGGCGTGCAGAACTGTTTGCGGTTGCCTCTGGGTGTGCCGCCACGGCCGGCCCACCCGTGGGTGAGGCGTGCAGAAGGGCCTGCGGTTGCCTCTGGGTGTGCCGCCACGGCCGGCCCACCCGTGGGTGGGCGTGCAGAACTGTTTGCGTGTGCCTCTGGGTGTGCCGCCACGGCCGGTTCACTCGTGGGTGTGCGTGCAGAACTGTTTGCGTGTGCCAATGGGTGTGCCGCCACGGCCGGCCCACCCGTGGGTGGGCGTGCAGAACTGTTTGCGTGTGCCTCTGGTTGTGCCGACACGGCCGGCCCACCCGTGGGTGAGCGTGCAGAAGGTCCTGCGTGTTGCCTCTGGGTGTGCCGCCACGGCCGGCCCACCCGTGGGTGGGCGTGCAGAAGGGTTTGCGGTTGCCTCTGGGTGTGCCGCCACGGCCGGCTTACCCGTGGGTGGGCGTGCAGAAGGGCCGGCAGTTGCCTCTGGGTGTGCCGCTACGGCCGGCCCACCCGTGGGTGGGCGTGCAGAAGGGCCTGCGTTTGCCTCTGGGTGTGCCGCCACGGCCGGCCCACCCGTGGGTGGGCGTGCAGAACTGTTTGCGTGTGCCACTGGGTGTGCCGCCACGGCCGGCCCACCCGTGGGTGGGCGTGCAGAACTGTTTGCGTGTGCCACTGGGTGTGCAGCCACGGCCGGCCCACCCATGGGTGGGCGTGCAGAACTGTTTGCGTGTGCCACTGGGTGTGCAGGCACGGCCGGCGCACCCGTGGGTGGGCGTGCAGAAGGGTTTGCGGTTGCCTCTGGGTGTGCCGCCACGGCCGGCCCACCCGTGGGTGGGCGTGCAGAACTGTTTGCGTGTGCCTCTGGGTGTGCCGCCACGGCCGGCCCACCCGTGGGTGGGCGTGCAGAACTGTTTGCGTGTGCCACTGGGTGTGCCGCCACGGCCGGCCCACTCGTGGGTGGGCGTGCAGAAAGGCCTGGGGTTGCCTCTGGGTGTGCCGCCACGGCCGGCCCACCCGTGGAGTGGGCGTGCAGAATTGTTTGCGTGTGCCACTGGGTGTGCCGCCACGGCCGGCCCACCCGTGGGTGGGCGTGCAGAACTGTTTGCGTGTGCCACTGGATGTGCCGCCACGGCCGGCCCACCCGTGGGTGGGCGTGCAGAACTGTATGCGTGATCCACTGGGTGTGCCGCCACAGCCGGCCCACCTGTGGGTGGGCGTGCAGAACTGTTTGCGTGTGCCACTAGGTGTGCCGCCACGGCCGGCCCACCCGTGGGTGGGCGTGCAGAACTGTTTGCGTGTGCCACTGGGTGTGCCGCCACGGCCGGCCCACCCGTGGGTGGGCGTGCAGAACTGTATGCGTGATCCACTGGCTGTGCCGCCACAGCCGGCCCACCTGTGGGTGGGCGTGCAGAACTGTTTGCGTGTGCCTCTGGGTGTGCCGCCACGGCCGGCCCACCCGTGGGTGGCCGTGCAGAAGGGCCTGCGTTTGCCTCTGGGTGTGCCGCCACGGCCGGCCCACCCGTGGGTGGGCGTGCAGAACTGTTAGCATGTGCCACTGGGTGTGTCGCCACGGCCGGCCCACCCGTGGGTGGGCGTGCAGAACTGTTTGCGTGTGCCACTGGATGTGCCGCCACGGCCGGCCCACCCGTGGGTGGGCGTGCAGAACTGTATGCGTGATCGACTGGGTGTGCCGCCACAGCCGGCTCACCCGTGGCTGGCGTGCAGAACTCTTTGCGTGTGCCACTGAGTGTGCCGCCACGGCCGGCCCACCCGTGGGTGGGCGTGCAGAAAAGTTTGCGGTTGCCTCTGGGTGTGCCGCCACGGCCGGCCCACCCGTGGGTGGGCGTGCAGAAGTGCCTGCGTGTAGCCTCTGGGTGTGCCGCTACGGCCGGCCCACCCGTGGGTGGGCGTGCAGAACTGTTTGCGTGTGCCACTGGGTGTGCCGCCACGGCCGGCCCACCCGTGGAGTGGGCGTGCAGAATTGTTTGCGTGTGCCACTGGGTGTGCCGCCACGGCCGGCCCACCCGTGGGTGGGCGTGCAGAAGGGCCTGCGTGTGGCCTCTGGGTGTGCCGCCACGGCCGGTCCACCCGTGGGTGGGCGTGCAGAACTGTTTGCGTGTGCCACTGGCTGTGCCGCCACGGCCGGCCCACCCGTGGGTGGGCGTGCAGAACTGTTTGCATGTGCCACTGGGTGTGCCGCCACGGCCGGCCCACCCGTGGGTGGGCGTGCAGAAGTGTTTGCGTGTGCCACTGGGTGTGCCGCCACGGCCGGCCTACCCGTGGGTGGGCGTGCAGAAGGGTTTGCGGTTGCCTCTGGGTGTGCCGCCACGGCCGGCCCACCCGTGGGTGGGCGTGCAGAAGTGCCTGCGGTTGCCTCTGGGTGTGCCGCCACGGCCGGCCCACCCGTGGGTGGGCGTGCAGAACTAGCTCGTCGGTGTGCCTCTGGGTTTGCCGCCACGGCCGGCCCACCCGTGGGTGGGCGTGCAGAAAGGCCTAGCGTGAAGCTCTGGGTGTGCCGCCACGGCCGGCCCACCCGTGGGTTGGCGTGCAGAACTGTTTGCGTGTGCCACTGGGTGTGCCGCCACGGCCGGCCCACCCGTGGGTGGTCGTGCAGAACTGTTTGCGGTTGCCTCTGGGTGTGCCGCCACGGCCGGCCCACCCGTGGTGTGAGCGTGCAGAAGAGCCTGCAGTTGCCTCTGGGTGTGCCGACCACGGCCGGCCCACCCGTGGGTGGGCGTGCAGAAGGGCATGCGTGGGGCTCTGGGTGTGCCGCCACGGCCGGCCCACCCGTGGAGTGGGCGTGCAGAACTGTTTGCGTGTGCCACTGGATGTGCCGCCACGGACGGCCCACCCGTGGGTGGGCGTGCAGAACTGTTTGCGTGTGCCACTGGGTGTGCCGCCACAACCGGCCCACCCGTGGGTGGGCGTGCAGAACTGTTTACGTGTGCCACTGGTTGTGCCGCCACGGCCGGCCCACCCGAGGTGGGCGTGCAGAAGGGTTCTGCGTGTTGCCTCTGGGTGTGCCGCCACGGCCGGCCCACCCGTGGGTGGGCGTGCAGAAGAGGCCTGCGGTTGCCTCTGGGTGTGCCGCCACGGCCGGCCCACCCGTGGGTGGGCGTGCAGAAGCTGTTTGCGTGTGCCACTGGTTGTGCAGCCTCGGCCGGCCCACCCGTGGGTGGGCGTGCAGAACTGTTTGCGGTTGCCTCTGGGTGTGCCGCCACGGCCGGCCCACCGTGGGTGGGCGTGCAGAAGGGCCTGCGGTTGCCTCTGGGTGTGCCGCCACGGCCGGCCCACCCGTGGGTGGGCGTGAAGAAGAGCCTGCGGTTGCCTCTGGGTGTGCCGCCACGGCCGGTTCACTCGTGGGTGTGCGCGCCAGAGCTGTTTGCGTGTGCCAATGGGTGTGCCGCCACGGCCGGCCCACCCGTGTGTGGCGTGCAGAACTGTTTGCGTGTGCCTCTGGGTGTGCCGCCACGGCCGGCTCCACCCGTGGGTAGAGCGTGCAGAAGGTCCTGCGTGTGTGCCTCTGGGTGTGCCGCCACGGCCGGCCCACCCGTGGGTGGGCGTGCAGAAGGCCGGCAGTTGCCTCCGGGTGTGCCGCCACGGTCGGCTCACCCATGGGTGGGCGTGCAGAACTGTTTGCGTGTGCCTCTGGGTGTGCCGCTACGGCCGACCCACCCGTGGATGGGCGTGCAGAAGGGCCTGCGGTTGCCTCTGGGTGTGCCGCCACGGCCGGCCCACCCGTGGGTGGGTGTGCAGAAGGGCCTGCGTGTGCCAATGGGTGTGCCGCCGCGGCCGGCCCACCGTGGAGTGGCGTGCAGAACTCTTTGCGTGTGCCTCTGGGTGTGC
This sequence comes from Luscinia luscinia, assembly GCA_034336685.1. Lineage (NCBI taxonomy): Eukaryota > Metazoa > Chordata > Aves > Passeriformes > Muscicapidae > Luscinia > Luscinia luscinia. The sequence goes on from JAKWBO010001325.1 coordinate 15,204, forward strand.
CGCCACGGCCGGCCCACCCGTGGAGTGGGCGTGCAGAACAGTTTGCGTGTGCCACTGGGTGTGCCGCCATAACAGGCCCATCCGTGGGTGGGCGTGCAGAAAGGCCTGGGGTTGCCTCTGGGTGTGCTGCCACGGCCGGCCCACCCGTGGGTGGGCGTGCAGAACTGTTTGCGTGTGCCACTGGGTGTGCCGCCACGGCAGAGCCACCCGTGGGTGGGCGTGCAGAACTGTTTGCGTGTGCCACTGAGTGTGCCGCCACGGCAGGCCCACCCATGGGAGGGCGTGCAGAACTGTTTGCGTGTGCCACTGGGTGTGCCGCCACGGCCGGCGCACCCGTGGGTGGGCGTGCAGAAGGGTTTGCGGTTGCCTCTGGGTGTGCCGCCACGGCGGCCCACCCGTGGGTGGGCGTGCAGAAGG
>JAKWBO010001326.1:0-15583 GCA_034336685.1 Luscinia luscinia
TGTTTGCGGGTGCCTCTGGGTGTGCCGCCACGGCCGGCCCACCCGTGAGTGGGCGTGCAGAAAAGCCTGCGGTTGCCTCTGGGTTGATGCAACGACCAGCCCACCCGTGGGTGGGCGTGCAGAACTGTTTGTGTGTGTCTCTGGGTGTAGAGCAACGGCCCGCCCACCCGTGGGCGGGCGTGCAGAAGGAACTGAGGTTGCCTCTGAGTGTGCCGCCACGGCCTACCCACCCGTGGGTGGGCGTGCAGAAGGGCCTGCGGTTTCCTCTGGGTTGACGCAACGACCAGCCCACCCGTGGTTGGGCGTGCAGAAGTGTCTGCGGGTGCCTCTGGGTATGCAGCAATGGCCGGCCCACCCGTGGGTGGGCGGGCAGAAGTGTCTGCGGGTGCTTCTGAGTGTGTCGCAATTGCCGGCCCACCCGTGGTTGGGCGTGCAGAAGTGTCTCCGGGTGCCTCTGGGTGTGCAGCAATGGCCGGCCCAGCCCGTGGGTGGGTGTGCAGAAGTGTCTGGGTTTGCGCCTGGGTGTGCTGCAACCGCCGGCCCAGCCGTGGGTGGGCGTGCAGAAGTGTCTGGGGTTGCACCTGGTTATGCCGCAACGGCCGGCCCACCCTTGGGTGGGAGTGAAAAGTGTCTGGGGTTGCCTCTGGTTGTGCCGCAACGGCCGACCCACCCGTGGGTGGGCGTGCAGAAGTGTCTGCGGATGCCTCTGGGTGTGCAGCAATGGCCGGCCCAGCCGTGGGTGGGAGTGCAGAAGTGTCTGGGGTTTCCCCTGGGTGTGCAGCAACGGCCGGCCCACCCGTGGGTGGGCGTGCAGAAGTGTCTGGGGTTGCACCTGGTTATGCCGCAACGGCCGGCCCACCCTTGGGTGGGAGTGAAATGTGTCTGGGGTTGCCCCTAAGTGTGCAGCAACAACCGGCCCACCCGTGGGTGGGCGTGCAGAAGTGTCTGGGGTTGCCTCTGGGTGTGCAGCAATGGCCGGCCCACCCGTGGGTGGGGGTGCAGAAGTGTCTCGGGTAGCCCCAGGGTGTGGCGCAACGGCCGGCCCACCCACGGGTGGGCATGCAGAAGCGCCTTGCTTTGCCCCTGGGTGTGCCGTAACGGCCGGCCCACCCGTGGGTGGGCGTGAAGAAGTGTCCGAGGGTGCCTTTGGGTGTGCAGCAATGGCCGGCCCACCCGTGGGTGGGAGTGCAGGAGTGTCTGCGGGTGCTTCTGGGTGTGTCGCAACGGCCGGCCCACCCATGGGTGGGCGTGCAGAAGTGTCTGGGTTTGCCCCTGGGTGTGCCGCAACGACCGGCCCACCCGTGGGTGGGCGTGCAGAAGTGTCTGGGGTTGCACCTGGTTATGCCGCAACGGCCGGCCAACCCTTGGGTGGGAGTGAAAAGTGTCTGGGGTTGTCCCTGAGTGTGCAGCAGCGGCCTGCCCACCCGTGGGTGGGCGTGCAGAAGTGTCTGGGGTTGCCTCTGGTTGTGCCGCAACGGCCGGCCCACCGTGGGTGGGCGTGCAGAAGTGTCTGGGGATGCCCCTAGTTGTGCCGCAACGGCCGACCCACCCGTGGGTTGGCGTGCAGAAGTGTCTGGCGTTGCGTCTGGTTGTGCCACAACGGCCGGCCCACCAGTGGGCTGGGCGTGCAGAAGTGTCTGCGGGTGCCTCTGGGTGTGCAGCAATGGCCGGCCCACCCGTGGGTGGGTATGCCGAAGTGTCTGGGGTTGCCCCTGGGTGTGCCGCAATGGCCGGCCCACCCGAGGGTGGGCGTGCAGACGTGTCTGTGGGTGCCTCTGGGTGTGCAGTAATCGCCGACCCACCCGTGGGTGGGCGTGCACAAGTGTCTGCAAGTGCCTCTGGGTCTGCAGCAATGGCCGGCCCATTCGTGGGTGGGCGTGCGGAAGTGTCTGCGGGTTCTTCTGGGTGTGCAGCAACGACCGGCCCACCCGTGGGTGGTCTTGCAGAAGTGTCTGTGGTTGCCGCTGGGTGAGCCGCAACGGCCGGCCCACCCGTGGGTGGGAGTGCAGAAGTGTCTGGTGTTGCCCTGGGTGTGCAGCAACGGCCGGCCCACCGTGGGTGGGCGTGCAGAAGTGTCTCGCGGTGCTTCCTGGGTGTGCAGCAATGGCCCGCCCAGCCGTGGGTGGGCGTGCAAGGAAGTGTCTCGCGAGTGCTTCTGGGTGTCGCAGACGGCCGGCCCACCGATGGGTGGGCGTGCAGAAGTGTCTGGGGTTGCCCCTGGGTGTGCCGCAACGGCAGGCCCACCGTGGGTAGCCGTGCAGAAGTGTTTGGGATTGCTTTTGGGTGAGCCGCAACGGCCGGCCCACCCTTCGGTGGGAGTGAAATATGTCTGGGGTTGCCCCTGAGTGTGCAGCAACGGCCGGCCCACCCGTGGGTGGGCGTGCAGAAGTGTCTGGGGTTGCCCCTGAGTGTGCAGCAACGGCCGGCCCACCCGTGGGTGGGCGTGCAGAAGTGTCTGGGGTTGCCCCTGGGTGTGCCGCAACGGCAGGCCCACCCGTGGGTGGGCGTGCAGAAGTGTCGGCGGGTGCTTCTGGGTGTGTCGCAATCGCCGGCCCACCCGTGGGTGGGCGTGCAAAAGTGTCTGCAAGTGCCTCTGGGTCTGCAGCAATGGCCGGCACATTCGTGGGTGGTCTTGCAGAAGTGTCTGTGGTTGCCACTGGGTGAGCCGCAACGGCCGGCCCACCCGTGGGTGGGAGTGCAGAAGTGTCTTCGGGAGCCTCTGGGTGGGCAGCAATGGCCGGCCCACCCGTGGGAGGGCGTGCAGAAGTGTCTGGGGTTGCCTCTAGGTGTGCCGCAACGGCCGGCCCACCCGTGGGTGGGCGTGCAGAAGTGTCTGCGGGCGCCTCTGGGTGTGCAGCAACGGCCGGCCCACCCGTGGTTGGGCGTGCAGAAGTGTCTTGGTTTGCTTTTTGGTGAGCCGCAATGGCCGGCCCTCCCGTGGGTGGGCGTGCGGACGTGTCTGCGTGTGCCTCTGGGTGTGCAGCAATGGCCGGCCCACCCGTGGGTGGGCGTGAAGAAGTGTCTGCAGGTGCTTCTGGGTGTGTCGCAATGGCCGGCCCACCGGTGGGTGTCGTGCAAAAGTGTCTGCGTGTGCCTCTGGGTGTGCAGCAATGGCCAGCCCACCCGTGGGTGGGCGTGCAGAAGTGTCTGCGGGTGCCTCTGGGTGTGCAGCAACGGCCGGCCAAGCCGTGGGTACGCGTGCAGAAGTGTCTGCGGGTGCTTCTGTGTGTGTCGCAATGGCCGGCCCACCGGTGGGTGGGCGTGCAAAAGTGTCTGCGGGTGCTTTTGGGTGTGCAGCAATGGCCGGCCCACCCGTTGGGTTGGCGTGAAGAAGTGTCTGCATGTGCCTCTGGCTGTGCAGCAATGGCCGGCCCACCCGTGGGTTGGCGTGAAGAAGTGTCTGCATGTGCCTCTGGGTGTGCAGCAATGGCCGTCCCACCCGTGGGTGGGCGTGCAGAATTTTCTGCGGGTGCCCCTGGGTGTACGCAACGGCCGGCCCCACCCGTGGATGGGGGTGCAGAAGTGTCTGCGGGTGCCTCTGGGTGTGCAGTAATGGCCGGCCCACTCGTGGGTGGGGCGTGCAGAAGTGTCTGGGTTTGCCTCTAAATGTGCATAGCGGCCGGCCCACCCGTGGTTGGGGCGTGCAGAAGTGTCTGGTGTTGCCTCTGGGTGTGCAGTAATGGCCGGCCCACCCGTGGGTGGGTGTGCAGAAGTATCTTGTGTTTCCTCTGTGTGTGCCGCAGCGGCCGGCCCACCCGTGGGTGGGCGTGCTAAAGTGTCTGGCGTTACCCCTGCGTGTGCCGCAACGGCCGGCCCACCCGTGGGTGGGCGTGCAGAAGTGTCTGTCGTTGCCCCTGGGTGTGGAGCAACGGCCGACCCACCCGTGGGTGGGCGTGCAGAAGTGTCTGCGTTTTCCTCTGGGTGTGGAGCAACGGCCGGCCCACCCGTGGGTGGGCGTGCAGAAGTGTCTAGGGTTGACCCTGCGTGCACAGCAATGGCCGGCCCTCCCGTGGGTGGGCGTGCAGAAGTGTCTGGGGTTGCTTTTGGGTGTGCCGCAGCGGCCGGCCCACCCGTGGGTGGGCGTGCAGAAGTGTCTGGGGTTGCCCCTGCGTGTGCCCAACTGCCGGCCTACCCGTGGGTGGGCGTGCAGAAGTGTCTGCGGGTGCCTCTGGGTGTGCAGCAATGGACGGTCCACCCGTGGGTGGGCGTGCAGAAGTGTCTGCGGGTGCCTCTGGGTGTGCAGCAACGGCCGGATCACCCGTGGGTGGGCGTGAAGAAGTGTCTGGTTATGCCCCTGCGTGTGCAGCAATGGCCGGCCCGCCCGTGGGTGGGCGTGCAGAAGTGCCTGGGGTTGCTTCTGGGTGAGCCGCAACGGCCAACCCACCCGTGGGTGAGCGTGCACAAGCGCCTTGCTTTGCCCCTGGGTGTGCCGCAACGGCCGGCCCACCCGTGGATGGGCGTACAGAAGTGTCTGTAATTGCTTTTGCGTGAGCCGCTACGGCCGGCCCTCCTGTGGGTGGGCGTGCAGAAGTGTCTGCGTGCTCTTCTGTGTGTGCAGCAATGGACGGCCCACCCGTGGGTGGGCGTGCAGGAGTGTCTGCGGCTGCCTCTGGGTGTGCAGCAATGGACGGCCTACCCGTGGGTGGTCGTGCAGACGTGTCTGCGTGTGCCTCTGAATGTGCATAAATGGCCGGCCCACCCGTGGGTGGGCGTGCAGAAGTGTCTGCGTGTGCCTCTGGGTGTGCAGCAACAGCCGGCCCACCCGTGAGTGGGCGTGCAGAAGTGTCTTCGGGTGCTTCTGGGTGTGTAGCAACGGCCGGCGCACCCGTGGGTGGGCGTGCAGAACTGTCTGTAGTTGCCCCTGGATGTGCCGCAACGGCCGGCCCACCCGTGGGTGGGCGTGCAGAAGTGTCTGTAGTCGCCCCTGGGTGTGCCGAAACGGCCGGCCCACCCGTGGGTGAGCGTGAAGAAGTGTCACTGTGTGCCTCCAAATGTTTAGCAACGGCCGGCCCACCCGTGGGTGGGCGTGCAGAAGTGTCTGCGCGTGCCTCTGGGTGTGCAGAAACGGCCGGCCCACACGTGGGTGGGCGTGCAGAAGTGTCGTCGTGTGCCTCCGGGTGTGCAGCAACGGCCGGCCCACCCGTGGGTGGGCGTGTAGAAGTGTCTGCGGGTGCCTCTGGGTGTGCAGCAATGGCCGGCCCACCCGTGGGTGGGCGTGCAGAAGTGTCTGCGGGTGCCTCTGGGTGTGCAGCAATGGCCGGCCCACCCGTGGGTGGGCGTGCAGAACTTTCTGCGGGTGCCCCTGCGTGTGCCGCAACGGCCGGCGCACCCTTGGGTGGGCATGCAAAAGTGTCTGTAGTTGCCCCTGGGTGTGCAGCAACGGCCAGCCCACACGTGGGTGGGGGTGCAGAAGTATCTGCGGGTGCCTCTGGGTGTGCAGCAATGGCCGGCCCAGCCGTGGTTGGGCGTGCAGAAGTATCTAGTGTTGCCTCTGTGTGTGCCGCAACGGCCGGCTCACCTGTGGGTGGCCGTGCAGAAGTGTCTGCGGGTGCCTCTGGGTGTGCAGAAATAAGAGGCCCACCCGTCGGTGGGCGTGGAGAAGTGTCTGCCTGTGCCTTAGGGTGTGCAGCAATGGCGGGCCCACCCGTGGCTGGGCGTGGAGAAGTGTCTGCGGGTGCCTCTGGGTGTGCAGCACAGCCCGGCCAACCCGTGGGTGTGCATGCAGAAGTGTCTGGGTTTTCCACTGTGTGTGCCGCAACGGCCGGTCCACCCGTGGTTGGGCATGTAGAAGTGTCTGTAGTTGCACCTGGGTGTGTCGCAACGGCCGACCCACCCGTGGGTGGGCGTGCAGAAGTGTCTGGGCTTGGTTTTGGGTGAGCCGCAACGGCTGGCCCACCCGAGGGTGGGAGTGCAGAATTGTCTGTAGTTGCCCCTGGGTGTGCCGCAACGGCCGCCCCACCCGTGGTTGGGCGTGCAGAAGGTTCTGCGGGTGCCTCTGGGTGTGCAGCATTGGCCGGCCCACCCGTGGATGGGCGTGCAGAAGTGTATGCAATTGCCCCTGGGTGTGCAAAGACGGGCGGCCCACCCGTGGTTCGGCGTGCAGAACTGTGTGGGTTTGCTCCTGGGTGTGCCGAAACGGCCGGCCCACCCATGGGTGGGCGTGCACAAGTGTCTGCGGGTGCCTCTGGGTGTGCAGCAATATACGGCCCTCCCGTGGGTTGGCGTGCAGAAGGGTCTGTAATTGCCCCTGGGTGTGCTGCAACGGCCGGCCCACCCGTGGGTGGGGTGTTAAAAGTGTCTGCATGTGCCTCTGTGTGGGCAGCAATGGCCGGCCCACCCGTGGTTGGGCGTGCAGAAGTGTCTGCGGGTGCCTCTGCGTGCGCCGCAATGGCCGGCCCACCCGTGGGTGGGCGTGCAGAAGTGTCTGTATTTGCCCCTGGGTGTGCCGCAATGGCCGGCCCACCCGTGGGTGGCCGTGCAGAAGTGTCTGGGTTTGCCTCTGGGTGTGCCGCAACGGCCGTCCCACCTGTGGGTGGGTGTGCAGCAGTGTATGTAGTTGCCCCAGGGTGTGCCGCAACGGCCGGCCCAGCCGTGGGTGGGCGTGCAGAAGTGTCTGCGGGTGCCTCTGGGTGTGCTGCAATGGCCGGCCCACCCGTGGGTGGGCGTGCAGAAGTGTCTGCAGGTGCCTCTGGGTGTGCAGCAAAGGCCAGATCACCCGTGGGTGGGCGTGCAGAAGTGTCTGGTGGTGCCTGTGGGTGTGCAGCAACGGCCGGCCCACCCGTGGATGGGCGTGCAGAAGTGTCTGCGGTTGCCTCTGGGTGTGCAGCAACGGCCGGCCCACCCGTGGGTAGGCGTGCAGAAGTGTTTGGGATTGCTTTTGGGTGAGCCACAACGGCCGGCCCACCCGTGGGTGGGCGTGCAGAACTGTCTTTAGTTGCCCCTGGGTGTGCCGCAACGGCCGGCCCAGCCGTGGGTGGGCGTGCAGAAGTGTCTGCGGGTGCCTCTGGGTGTGCAGCAATGGCAGGCCCACCCGTGTGTGGGGGTGTAGAAGTGTCTGCGGGTGCCTCTGGGTGTGCCGCAATGGCCTGCGCACCCGTGGGTGGCTGTGCAGAAGTGTCTGCAATTGCCCCTGAATGTGCCGAGACGGCCGGCCCACCCGTGGGTGGGGGTGAAGAAGTGTCTGCGGTTGCTTCTGGGTGTGCAGGAATGGCGGGCCCACCCGTGGATGGGCGTGCAGAAGTGTCTGATGTTGCCTCTGGGTGTGCCGCAACTTTCGGTCCACCCGTGGGAGGGCGTGAGAAAGGTCATGGGGTTTCACTTGTGTGTGCCGCAACGACCGGCCCTCCCGTGGGTGGGCGTGCAGAAGTGTCTGCGGGTGCCTCTGGGTGTGCAGCAATGGCCGGCACACCCGTGTGTGGGCGTGCAGAAGTGTCTGTAATTGCCCCTGGGTGTGCCGCACCCGCGGGCCCACCCGTGGGTGGGGGTTAAAAAGTGTCTACGGGTGCCTCTGTGTAGGCAGCAATGGCCGGCCCACCCGTGGGTGGGCGTGCAGAAGTGTCTGTAGTTGACCCTGGGTGTGCCGCAATGGCCGGCCCACCCGTGGGTGGGCGTGCAGAAGTGTCTGCAGGTGCCCCTGGTTGTTCAGCAATGGCCGGCCCACCCGTGGGTGGGCGTGCAGAAGTGTCTGCGGGTGCCTCTGGGTGTGCAGCAATTGCCGGCCCACCCGTGGGTGGGCGTGCAGAAGTGTCTGCAGGTGCCTCTGGGTGTGCAGCAACGGCCGGCCCACCCGTGGATGGGCGTGCAGAAGTGTCTGCGGGTGCCTCTGGGTGTGCAGCAATTGCCGGCCCACCCGTGGGTGGGCGTGCAGAAGTGTCTGTAGTTGACCCTGGGTGTGCCGCAATGGCCGGCCCACCCGTGGGTGGGCGTGCAGAAGTGTCTGCGGGTGCCCCTGGTTGTTCAGCAATGGCCGGCCCACCCGTGGATGGGCGTGCAGAAGTGTCTGCGGGTGCCTCTGGGTGTGCCGCAACGGCCGGCCCACCCGTGGGTGGGCGTGCAGAACTGTTTGCGGGTGCCTCTGGGTGTGCCGCCCACGGCCGACCCACCCGTGAGTGGGCGTGCAGAAAGCCTGCAGTTGCCTCTGGGTTGATGCAACGACCAGCCCACCCGTGGGTGGGGCGTGCAAATTGTTTGTGTGTGTCTCTGGGTGTAGAGCAACGGCCCGCCCACCCGTGGGCGGGCGTGCAGAAGGAACTGAGGTTGCCTCTGAGTGTGCCGCCCGGCCTACCCACCCGTGGGTGGGGCGTGCAGAAGAGCCTCGCGGTTTCCTCTGGGTTGACGCAGCGACCAGCCCACCCGTGGTTGGGGCGTGCAGAAGTGTCTGCGGGTGCCTCTGGGTATGCAGCAATGGCCGGCCCACCCGTGGGTAGGCGGGCAGAAAAGTGTCTCGCGGGTGCTTCTGAGTGTGTCGCAATTGCCGGCCCACCCGTGGTTGGGCGTGCAGAAGTGTCTCCGGGTGCCTCTGGGTGTGCAGCAATGGCCGGCCCAGCCGTGGGTGGGTGTGCAGAAGTGTCTGGGTTTGCGCCTGGGTGTGCTGCAACCGCCCGGCCCCAGCCGTGGGTGGGCGTGCAGAAGTGTCTGGGGTTGCACCTGGTTATGCCGCAGCGGCCGGCCCACGCTTGGGTGGGAGTGAAAAGTGTCTGGGGTTGCCTCTGGTTGTGCCGCAACGGCCGACCCACCACGTGGAGTGGGGCGTGCAGAAAGTGTCTGCGGATGCCTCTGGGTGTGCAGCAATGGCCGGCCCAGCCGTGGGTGGGAGTGCAGAAGTGTCTGGGGTTTCCCTGGGTGTGCAGCAACGGCCGGCCCACCCGTGGGTGGGGCGTGCAGAAGTGTCTGGGGTTGCACCTGGTTATGCCGCAACGGCCGGCCCACCCTTGGGTGGGAGTGAAAATGTGTCTGGGGTTGCCCCTAAGTGTGCAGCAACAACCGGCCCACCCGTGGGTGGGCGTGCAGAAGTGTCTGGGGTTGCCTCTGGGTGTGCAGCAATGGCCGGCCCACCCGTGGGTGGGGGTGCAGAAGTGTCTCGGGTAGCCCCAGGGGTGTAGGCGCTAACGGCCGGCCCACCCACGGGTGGGCATGCAGAAGCGCCTTGCTTTGCCCCCTGGGTGTGCCGTACTTGGCCGGCCCACCCGTGGGTGGGGCGTGAAGAAGTGTCCGAGGGTGCCTTTGGGTGTGCAGCAATGGCCGGCCCACCCGTGGGTGGGAGTGCAGGAGTGTCTGCGGGTGCTTCTGGGTGTGTCGCAATGGCCGGCCCACCCATGGGTGGGCGTGCAGAAGTGTCTGGGTTTGCCCCTGGGTGTGCGCAGCGACCGGCCCACCACGTGGGTAAGGGCGTGCAGAAGTGTCTGGGGTTGCACCTGGTTATGCCGCAGCGGCCGGCCAACCCTTGGGTGGGAGTGAAAAGTGTCTGGGGTTGTCCCTGAGTGTGCAGCAGCGGCCTGCCCACCCGTGGGTGGGGCGTGCGAAAAGTGTCTGGGGTTGCCTCTGGTTGTGCCGCAGCGGCCGGCCCACCGTGGGTGGGCGTGCAGAAGTGTCTGGGGATGCCCCTAGTTGTGCACGCAGCGGCCGACCCACCCGTGGGTTGGCGTGCAGAAGTGTCTGGCTTTGCGTCTGGTTGTGCCACAACGGCCGGCCCACCAGTGGGTGGGGCGTGCAGAAAGTGTCTGCAGGTGCCTCTGGGTGTGCAGCAATGGCCGGCCCACCCGTGGGTGGGTATGCCGAAAGTGTCTGGGGTTGCCCCTGGGTGTGCCGCAATGGCGGCCCACCCGAGGGTGGGCGTGCAGGCGTGTCTGTGGGTGCCTCTGGGTGTGCAGTAATCGCCCGACCCACCCGTGGGTAGGCGTGCACAAAGTGTCTGCAAGTGCCTCTGGGTCTGCAGCAATGGCCGGCCCATTCGTGGGTGGGCGTGCGGAAGTGTCTGCAGGGTTCTTCTGGGTGTGCAGCAACGACCCGGCCCACCCGTGGGTGGTCTTGCAGAAGTGTCTGTGGTTGCCGCTGGGTGAGCCGCAACGCGACCGGCCCACCCGTGGGTGGGAGTGCAGAAGTGTCTGGTGTTGCCCTGGGTGTGCAGCAACGGCCGGCCCACCGTGGGTGGGCGTGCAGAAGTATCTGCGGGTGCCTCTGGGTGTGCAGCAATGGCCCGCCCAGCCGTGGGTGGGCGTGCAAAAGTGTCTGCGAGTGCTTCTGGGTGTGTCGCAACGGCCGGCCCACCGATGGGTGGGCGTGCAGAAGTGTCTGGGGTTGCCCCTGGGTGTGCCGCAACGGCAGGCCCACCGTGGGTAGCCGTGCAGAAGTGTTTGGGATTGCTTTTGGGTGAGCCGCAACGGCCGGCCCACCCTTCGGTGGGAGTGAAATATGTCTGGGGTTGCCCCTGAGTGTGCAGCTAACGGCCGGCCCACCACGTGGGTGGGGCGTGCAGAAAGTGTCTGGGGTTGCCCCTGAGTGTGCAGCTAGCGGCCGGCCCACCCGTGGGTGGGGCGTGCAGAAGTGTCTGGGGTTGCCCCTGGGTGTGCCGCAACGGCAGGCCCACCCGTGGAGTAGGCGTGCAGAAGATGTCGGCGAGGTGCTTCTGGGTGTGTCGCAATCGCCGGCCCACCCGTGGGTGGGCGTGCAAAAGTGTCTGCAAGTGCCTCTGGGTCTGCAGCAATGGCCGAGCACATTCGTGGGTGGTCTTGCAGAAGTGTCTGTGGTTGCCACTGGGTGAGCCAGCGACGGCCCACCCGTGGGTGGGAGTGCAGAAGTGTCTTCGGGAGCCTCTGGGTGGGCAGCAATGGCCGGCCCACCCGTGGGAGAGCGTGCAGAAGTGTCTGGGGTTGCCTCTAGGTGTGCGCAACGGCCGGCCCACCCGTGGGTGGGCGTGCAGAAGTGTCTGCGGGCACCTCTGGGTGTCGCAGCAACGGCCGGCCCACCCGTGGTTGAGGCGTGCAGAAGTGTCTTGGTTTGCTTTTGGTGAGCCGCAATGGCCGGCCCTCCGTGGGTGGGCGTGCGGACGTGTCTGCGTGTGCCTCTGGGTGTGCAGCAATGGCCGGCCCACCCGTGGGTGAGCGTGAAGAAGTGTCTGCAGGTGCTTCTGGGTGTGTCGCAATGGCGGCCCACCGGTGGGTGTCGCGTGCAAAAGTGTCTGCGTGTGCCTCTGGGTGTGCAGCAATGGCCAGCCCCACCCGTGGGTGGGCGTGCAGAAGTGTCTCGCGGGTGCCTCTGGGTGTGCAGCAACGGCCGGCCAAGCCGTGGAGTGCAGCGTGCAGAAGTGTCTGCGGGTGCTTCTGTGTGTGTCGCAATGGCCGACCCACCGGTGGGTGGGCGTGCAAAAAGTGTCTACTTGAGGGTGCTTTGGGTGTGCAGCAATGGCCGGCCCACTCGTGGGTGGGCGTGCAGAAGTGTCTGGGTTTGCCTCTAAATGTGCACTAGCGGCCGGCCCACCCGTGGTTAGGCGTGCAGAAGTGTCTGAGTGTTGCCTCTGGGTGTGCAGTAATGGCCGGCCCACCCGTGGGTGGGTGTGCAGAAGTATCTTGTGTTTCCTCTGTGTGTGCCGCAGCGGCCGGCCCACCCGTGGGTGGGCGTGCTAAAGTGTCTGGCGTTACCCCTGCGTGTGCACAGCGGCCGGCCCACCCGTGGGTGGGGCGTGCAGAAAGTGTCTGTCGTTGCCCCTGGGTGTGGAGCAACGGCCGACCCACCCGTGGGTAGGCGTGCAGAAGTGTCTGCGTTTTCCTCTGGGTGTGGAGCAGCGGCCGGCCCACCACGATTGGGTGGGCGTGCAGAAAGTGTCTAGGGTTGACCCTGCGTGCACAGCAATGGCCGGCCCTCCCGTGGGTGAGGCGTGCAGAAGTGTCTGGGGTTGCTTTTGGGTGTGCCGCAGCGGCCGGCCCACCGTGGGTGAAGCGTGCAGAAGTGTCTGGGGTTGCCCCTGCGTGTGCCCAACTGCCGGCCTACCCGTGGGTGGGCGTGCAGAAGTGTCTGCGGGTGCCTCTGGGTGTGCAGCAATGGGCCGGTCCACCCGTGGGTGGCGTGCAGAAGTGTCTGCGGGTGCCTCTGGGTGTGCAGCAACGGCCGGATCACCCGTGGGTGGGCGTGAAGAAGTGTCTGGTTATGCCCCTGCGTGTGCAGCAATGGCCGGCCCGCCCGTGGGTGGGCGTGCAGAAGATGCCTGGGGTTGCTTCTGGGTGAGCCGCAACGGCCAACCCACCCGTGGGTGAGCGTGCACAAAGCGCCTTGCTTTGCCCCTGGGTGTGCGCAGCGGCCGGCCCACCCGTGGATGAAGCGTACAGAAGTGTCTGTAATTGCTTTCTGCGTGAGCCCGCTCGGCCGGCCCTCCTGTGGGTAGGCGTGCAGAAGTGTCTGCGTGCTCTTCTGTGTGTGTGCAGCAATGGGCCGGCCCACCCGTGGGTGGGGCGTGCAGAAGTGTCTGCGGCTGCCTCTGGGTGTGCAGCAATGGACTGACCTACCCGTGGGTGAGCGTGAAGAAGTGTCACTGTGTGCCTCAAATGTTTAGCAGCGGCCGGCCCACACCGTGGAGTGGGCGTGCAGAAGATGTCTCGCGGCGTGCCTCTGGGTGTGCAGAGCGGCCGGCCCACACGTGGAGTGGGCGTGCAGAAAGTGTACGTCGTGTGCCTCGGGTGTGCAGCAGCGGCCGGCCACCCGTGGGTGAGGCGTGTAGAAAGTGTCTCGCGGGTGCCTCTGGGTGTGCAGCAATGGCCGACCCACCGTGGGTGAAGGCGATGCAGAAGTGTCTGCAGGTGCCTCTGGGTGTGCAGCAATGGCCGGCCCACCCGTGGGTGGGCGTGCAGGAACTCTCTCTGAGGTGCCCCTGCGTGCCGCAGCGGCGGCGCACCCTTGGAGTGGGCATGCAAAAGTGTCTGTAGTTGCCCTGGGTGTGCAGCAACGGCCAGCCCACACGTGGGTGGGGGTGCAGAAGTATCTCGCGGGGTGCCTCTGGGTGTGCAGCAATGGCCGGCCCCCAGCCGTGGTTGGGCGTGCAGAAGTATCTAGTGTTGCCTCTGTGTGTGCCGCAACGGCGGCTCACCTGTGGGTGGCCGTGCAGAAGTGTCTGCGGGTGCCTCTGGGTGTGCAGAAATAAGAGGCCCACCGTCGGTGAGGCGTGGAGAAGTGTCTGCCTGTGCCTTAGGGTGTGCAGCAATGGCGGGCCCACCGTGGCTGAGGCGTGGAGAAGTGTCTGCGGGTGCCTCTGGGTGTGCAGCACAGCCCGGCCAACCCGTGGGTGTGCATGCAGAAGTGTCTGGGTTTCCACTGTGTGTGCCGCAACGGCCGGTCCACCCGTGGTTGGGCATGTAGAAGTGTCTGTAGTTGCACCTGGGTGTGTCGCAGCGGCCGACCCACCCGTGGGTGGGCGTGCAGAAGTGTCTGGGCTTGGTTTTGGGTGAGCCGCAGCGGCTGGCCCACCGAGAGTGGGAGTGCAGAATTGTCTGTAGTTGCCCTGGGTGTGCACAGCGGCCGCCCACCCGTGGTTAGGCGTGCAGAAGGTTCTGCAGGTGCCTCTGGGTGTGCAGCATTGGCGGCCACACCGTGGATGGGCGATGCAGAAGTGTATGCAATTGCCCTGGGTGTGCAAAGGCAGGCGGCCCACCCGTGGTTCGGCGTGCAGAACTGTGTGGGTTTGCTCCTGGGTGTGCCGAAGCGGCCGGCCCACCATGGGTAGGCGTGCACAAAGTGTCTACGGGTGCCTCTGGGTGTGCAGCAATATCGGCCCTCCCGTGGGTTAGGCGTGCAGAAGGGTCTGTAATTGCCCCTGGGTGTGCTGCAACGGCCGGCCCACCCGTGGAGTGGGTGTTAAAAGTGTCTGCATGTGCCTCTGTGTGGGCAGCAATGGCCGGCCCACCCGTGGTTGGCGTGCAGAAGTGTCTCGCGGGTGCCTCTGCGTGCGCCCGCAGTGGCCGACCCACCCGTGGGTGGGCGTGCAGAAAGTGTCTGTATTTGCCCTGGGTGTGCCGCATGGCGGCCCACCCGTGGGTGGCCGTGCAGAAGTGTCTGGGTTTGCCTCTGGGTGTGCCATAGCGGCCGTCCCACCTGTGGGTGGGTGTGCAGCAGTGTATGTAGTTGCCCCAGGGTGTGCCGCAACGGCCGGCCCAGCCGTGGAGTGAGGCGTGCAGAAGTGTCTGCGGGTGCCTCTGGGTGTGCTGCAATGGCCGGCCCACCGTGGGTAGGCGTGCAAAGTGTCTGCAGGTGCCTCTGGGTGTGCAGCAAAGGCCAGATCACCCGTGGAGTAGGCGTGCAGAAAGTGTCTAGTGGTGCCTGTGGGTGTGCAGCAACGGCCGGCCCACCCGTGGATGGGCGTGCAGAAGTGTCTGCGGTTGCCTCTGGGTGTGCAGCAACGGCCGGCCCACCCGTGGGTAGGCGTGCAGAAGTGTTTGGGATTGCTTTTGGGTGAGCCACAACGGCCGGCCCACCCGTGGGGTGGGCGTGCAGAACTGTCTTTAGTTGCCCCTGGGTGTGCAGCAGCGGCCGGCCCAGCCGTGGAGTGGGCGTGCAGAAGTGTCTCGCGGGTGCCTCTGGGTGTGCAGCAATGGCAGAGCCCACCCGAGTGTGTGAGGGGGTGTAAAAGTGTCTGCGGGTGCCTCTGGGTGTGCCGCCAATGGCCTACGCGCACCCGTGGGTGGCTGTGCAGAAGTGTCTGCAATTGCCCCTGAATGTGCCGAGACGGCCGGCCCACCCGTGGGTGGGGGTGAAGAAGTGTCTGCGGTTGCTTCTGGGTGTGCAGGAATGGCGGGCCCACCCGTGGATGGGGGTACAGAAGTGTCTGATGTTGCCTCTGGGTGTGCCGCAACTTCGGTCCACCCGTGGGAGGGCGTGAGAAAGGTCATGGGGTTTCACTTGTGTGTGCCGCAACGACCGGCCCCTCCGTGGAGTGGGCGTGCAGAAGTGTCTGCGGGTGCCTCTGGGTGTGCAGCAATGGCCGGCACACCCGCGTGTGTGGCGTGCAGAAGTGTCTGTAATTGCCCTGGGTGTGCCGCACCAGCCGTGCCCACCCGTGGGTGGGGGTTAAAAGTGTCTCACGGGTGCCTCTGTGTAGGCAGCAATGGCAGCCCACCCGTGGGTAGGCGTGCAAAGTGTCTGTAGTTGACCCTGGGTGTGCGCAATGGCCGGCCCACCCGTGGGTGGGCGTGCAGAAGTGTCTGCAGGTGCCCCTGGTTGTTCAGCAACGGCCGGCCCACCCGTGGGTGGGGGTGCAGAAAGTGTCTCGCGGGTGCCTCTGGGTGTGCAGCAATTGCCGGCCCACCCGTGGGTGGGCGTGCAGAAGTGTCTGCAGGTGCCTCTGGGTGTGCAGCAACGGCCGGCCCACCCGTGGATAGGCGTGCAAGAAGTGTCTCGCGGGTGCCTCTGGGTGTGCAGCAATTGCCGGCCCACCCGTGGGTGGGCGTGCAGAAGTGTCTGTAGTTGACCCTGGGTGTGCCGCAATGGCCGGCCCACCCGTGGGTGGGCGTGCAGAATGTCTGCGGGTGCCCCTGGTTGTTCAGCAATGGCCGGCCCACCCGTGGATGGGCGTGCAGAAGTGTCTCGCGGGTGCCTCTGGGTG
>JAKWBO010001327.1:0-15572 GCA_034336685.1 Luscinia luscinia
GTTGCCTCTGCGGTTGCCTCTGGTGCAGCCACGGCCGGCCTACCCGTGGGTGGAGTGCAGAAGGGCCTGCACTTACCTCTGGGTGTGTCACACGGCCAGCCCACCCGTGGGTGGGCGGCAGAAGGGCCTGCTCTTCTTCACGCTGACGCAACGACCAGCTTTCCGCAGGCGTGCGTGCAGAACTGTTTGAGTGTGCCTCTGGGTGTGCTGCCACGGCCGGCCCACCCGTGGGTGGGCGTGCAGTAGGGCCTGCATTTTCCCCTGGGTGTGCTGCCACGGCCGGCCCACCCGTTGGTGGGTGTGCAGAAGGTCCTGCGGTTGCCTTCTGGGTGTGCAGCCCCGACCGGCCTACCCGTGTGTGGGGCGTGCAGAAGGGCCTGCGTTTGCCTCTGGGTGTGCCGACACGGCCGGGCCACCAGTGGTAGCGTGCACAAATGTTTGCGTGTGGCTCTGGGGTGTCGCCACGGCCGGCCCCACCTGTGGTGGGGCGTGCACAACTGTTTGCGTGTGGCTCTGGGTGTGCCGCACTGGCCGGCCCACCCGTGGGTGGGCGTGCAGAAGGGTTTGCGTTTGCCTCTGGGTGTGCCGCCACGGCCGGCCCACCCGTGGGTGGGGCGTGCAGAAGGGTCTGCGGTTTGCCTCTGGGTGTGACGCACGACCGACCCACCCCGTAGGTGGGGCGGCAGAAAGGTTTGCGCTGCCTCTGGGTGTGCCGCCACGGCCGGCCCACCCCGTGGGTGGGCGTGCAGAAGAGCCTGCGGTTGCCTCTGGGTGTGCCGCACGGCCGGCCCACCCGTGGGGTGGGCGTGAAGAAGGGTTTGCGGTTGCCTCTGGGTGTGCCACCACGGCCGGCCCCACCCCGTGGGTGGGCGTGCAGAAGGGCCTGCAGTTTCTTCTGGGGTTGACGCAACGACCGGCTTTCCCGTGGATGGGCGTGCAGAACTGTTTGCGTGTGCCCTTGAGTGCGCCGCACGGCCGGCCCACCCGTGGGTGGGCGTGCAGAACTGTTTGCGTGTGCCTCTGGGTGCCGCCACAGCCGGCCTCACCTGTGGGTGGGCGTGCAGAACGGCCTGCGTGTTGCCTCTGGGGTGTGCCGCCACGGCCGCTCCACCCGTGGGTGGGCGTGCAGAAGGGTCTGCGTGTTGCCTCTGGGTGTGCCGCCACGGCCGGCTCAACCCGTGGGTGGAGCGTGCAGAAGGGTCTGCGGTTGCCTCTGGGTGTGCGCGAATGGCCGGCTCACCCGTGGGTGGGCGTGCAGAACTGCTTGCCTGTGCCTCTGGGTGTGCCGCTACGGGGCGGCCCACCCGTGGGTGGGCGTGCAGAAGGGCCTGCGGTTGCCTCTGGGTTGACGCACGACCAGCCCACCCGTAGGTGGGCGTGCAGAACTGTTAGCGTGTGCCTCTGGGTGTGCCGCCACGGTCGGCCCACCCCGTGGGTGGGCGTGCAGAACTGTTTGCGTGTGGCTTCTGGGTGTGCCGCCACGGCCGGCCCCACCCGTGGGTGGGCGTGCAGAAGGCCCTGCGATTGCCTCTGGGTGTGCCGCCACGGCCGGCCCACCCGTGGGTGGGCGTGCAGAACAGTTTGCGTGTGCCTCTGGGTGTGCCTCGCACGGCCAGCCCACCCCGCTGGTGGGCGTGCAGAAGGGCCTGCAGTTTGCTTCTGGTGTGCACGCCACGGCCAGCTTACCCGTGGTTGGGCGTGCAGAAGAGTTTGCGGTGCCTCTGGGTGTGCCGACACGGCCAGCCCACCCGTGGGTGGGCGTGCAGAAGGGCCTGCAGTTGCTTCTGGGTGTGCCGCACGACCAGCTCACCCGTGGTGGGCGTGGCAGAACTGTTTGCGTGTGCCTCTGGTGTGCCGCCACGGCCGGCCCACCCGTCGGTGGGCGTGCAGAAGGGCCTGCGGTTGCTCTGGGTGTGTCACGACGGGCCGGCCCACCCGTGGGTGGGCGTGCAGAAGGCCTTGCGGTTGCCTCTGAGTGTGCAGCCACGGCCGGCCCACCCGTGGGTGGGCGTGCAGAAGGGCCTGCGTGGTACATCTGAGTGTGCCGCACGGCCAGCCCAACCGGTGGGTGGGCGTGCAGAAGGGCCTGCGGGTTGCCTCTGGGTGTGCAGCCACGGCCGGCTCCACCCGTGGGTGGGCATGCAGAAGGGCCTGCGGTTGCCTCTGGTTGTGCCGCCACGGCCAGCCCACCCGTGGGTGGGCGGGCAGAAGGCCCCTGCGGTTTCTTCTGGGTTGACGCAACGACCAGCTTTCCCGTGGGTGGGCGTGCAGAACTGTTTGCGCTTGCCATTGGGTGTGCCGCACGGCCGGCCCACCCGTGGGTGGGCGTGCAGAACTGTTTGCGTGTGACTCTGGGTGTGCCGCCACGGCCGGCCTCACCCGTGGGTGGGCGTGCAGAAGGCCCTGCGTTTGCCTCTGGGGTGTGCAGCCACGGCCGGCCTACCCGTGGGTTGGCGTGCAGAAGAGCCTGCGGTTGCCTCTGGGTGTGCAGCCGCGGCCGGCCCACCGTGGGTGGGCGTGCAGAAGGGCCTGCAGTTTCTTCTGGGTTGACGCAACGAC
Source organism: Luscinia luscinia (assembly GCA_034336685.1). Classification (NCBI taxonomy): domain Eukaryota; kingdom Metazoa; phylum Chordata; class Aves; order Passeriformes; family Muscicapidae; genus Luscinia; species Luscinia luscinia. The sequence continues at coordinate 2,560 of JAKWBO010001327.1, forward strand.
CAGCTTACCCGTGGGTGGGCGTGCAGAACTGTTTGCGTGTGCCTCTGGGTGTGCCGCCACGGCCGGCCCACCCGTGGGTGGGCGTGCAGTGGGCCTGGGGTTGCTTCTGGGTGTGCCGCTACGGCCGGCCCACCAGTGGGTGGGCGTGCAGAAGGCCCTGCGGTTGCCTCTGGGTGTGCAGCCACGGCCGGCTCTACCCGTGGGTGGGAGTGCAGAAGGGCCTGCGGGTACCTCTGGGTGTGCCGCCACGGCCGGCCCACCGCGTGGGTGGGCGTGCAGAAGGGTTTGCGCTTGCTTCTGAGTGTGGCCGCCACGAGCGGCGATTCGTGGGTGGGCGTGCAGAAGTGTTTGCGTGTGCCTCTGGAGTGTGCCGCCACGGCCGGCCCACCAGTGGGTGGGCGTGCAGAAGGGCCTGCGTTTGCCTCTGAGTGTGCAGCCACGGCCGGCCTACCCGTGGGTGGGCATGCAGAAGAGACCTGCGGTTGCCTCTGGGTGTGCAGCCACGGCCAGCCCACTTGTGGTGGCGTGCACAAGGCCTGCAGTTTCTTCTGTTGGCGCAACGACCAGCTTTCCGTGGGTGGGCGTGCAGAACTGTTTGCGCTTGCATTGGGTGTGCGCCACGGCCGGCCCCACCCCGTGGGTGGGCGTGCAGAACTGTTTGCGTGTGACTCTGGGTGTGCCGCCGCGTCCGACCTACCCGTGGGTGGGCGTGCAGAAGGGCCTGCGGTTGCCTCTGGAGTGTGCATACGGCCGGCCCACCCGTTGGTGGGGCGTTCAGAAGGGCCTGCGTTTGCCTCTGAGTGTGCCACCAGGCCGGCCCACCCGTGGGTGGGGCGTGAAGAACGGCTCTGCGGTTGCCTCTGGGTGTGCCGCTACGGCACGGCCCACCCGTGGGTGGGCGTGCAGAAGGGTTTGGCGTTTGCCTCTGGGTGTGCCGCCACGGCCAGCCCACCCGTGGAGTGGGCGTGCAGAAGGGTTTGCGTTTGCCTCTGAGTGTGCATGCCACGGCCGAGCCCACCCGTGGGTGGGCGTGCAGAACTGTTTGAGTGTGCCTCTGGGTGTGCCGCCACGACCAGCGCACCCCGTGGGTGGGGCGTGCAGAAGGGCCTGCAGTTTCTTCTGGGTTGACGCTAGCGACCAGCTTACCCGTGGGTGGGCGTGCAGAACTGTTTGCGTGTGCCTCTGGTCGTGCCGCCACGGCCGGCCCACCCCTGGGTGGGGCGTGCAGAAGGGCTTGCGTGTGGCTCTGGGTGTGCCGCCACGGCCGGCCCACCTCGTGGGTGGGCGTGCAGAAGGGCCTGAGATTCCCCTGGCTGTGCCGCCGCGACCAGCCCACCCGTGGGGTGGGGCGTGCAGAACGAGTTTGCGTTTGCCTCTGGGTGTGCCGCCACGGCCGGCCCACCCGTGGGTGGGCGTGCAGAAGTGTTTGCGTTTGCCTCTGAGTGTGCCGCCACGGCCCGACCCACCCGTTGGTGGGCGTTCAGAAAGGCTCTGCAGTTGCCTCTGGGTGTGCAGCCACGGCCGGACTACCCGTGGGTGGGCATGCAGAAGGGCCTGCGGTTACCTCTGGGTGTGCCGCCACGGCCAGCCCACCCGTGGGTGGGCGTGCAGAAGGGCCTGCAATTTCTTTTAAGTTGATGCAACGACCAGCTTTCCCGTGGGTGGGCGTGCAGAACTGTTTGAGTGTGCCTCTGGGTGTGCCGCCACGGCCGGCCCACCCGTGGGTGGGCGTGCAGTAGGGCCTGCATTTTCCCCTGGGTGTGCCGCCACGGCCGGCCCACCCGTTGGTGGGTGTGCAGAAGGCCCTGCGGTTTGCCTCTGGGTGTGCAGCCCGACCGGCCTACCCGTGGGTGGGAGTGCAGAAGGGCCTGCGTTTGCCTCTGGAGTGTGCCGCCACGGCCGGCCCACCGTGGGTAGCGTGCACAACTGTTTGCGTGTGGCTCTGGGTGTGCCGCAGCGGCCGGCCCACCCGTGTGTGGCGAGCACAACTGTTTGCGTGTGGCTCTGGGTGTGCCGCCACGGCCGGCCCACCCTGGGTGGGGCGTGCAGAAGGGTTTGCGTTTGCCTCTGAGTGTGCCGCCACGGCCGGCCCACCAGTGGGTGGGGCGTGCAGAAGGGTTTGCGTTTGCCTCTGGGTGTGCCAGCCACGGTCACTCACCCTGGGTGGGAGTGCAGAAGGGCCTGCGATTACCTCTGGGTGTGCCGCCACGGTAGGCCCACCCGTGTGTGGGGCGTGCAGAAGGGCCTGCAGTTTCTTTTGGGTTGGCCTTAGCGACCAGCTTACCCGTGGGTGGGGCGTGCAGAACTGTTTGCGTGTGCGTCTGGGTGTGGCCCGCGGCCGGCCCACCCGATGGGTGGGGCGTGCAGAAGAGCCTGCTTTTCCCCCTGGGTGTGTAGCCACGGTAGGCACACCCGTGTGTGGGCGTGCAGAAAGGCCTGCGTTTGCCTCCGGGTGTGCCGCCTCGGCCGGCCCACCGGTGGGTAGGCGTGCAGAAGGGTTTGCATTTGCCTCTGGAGTGTGCCGCCACGGCCGGCCTACCCGTGGGTGGGGCGTGCAGAAGGAGCCTGCGGTTTCCTCTGGGTTTACGCAGCGGCCGGCCCACCCGTGGGTGGGCGTGCACAACTGTTTGCGTGTGGCTCTGGGGCGTGCCGCCACGGCCGACCCCACTCGTGGGTGGGCGTGCAGAACTGTTTGCGTGTGGCTCTGGGTGTGCCGCCACGGCCGGCCCACCCGTGTGTGGGGCGTGCAGAAGGGCCTGCGGTTGCCTCTGGGTGTGCCGCCACGGCGAGGCCACCCGTGGGTGGGGCGTGCAGAAGGGTTTGCGTTTGCCTCTGTGTTTACGCGAGGCCGGCCCACCCGTGGGTGGGCGTGCACAACTGTTTGCGTGTGGCTCTGGGCGTGCCGCCACGGCCGGCCCACCCGTGGGTGGGCGTGCAGAAGGGTTTGCGTTTTCCCTGGGTGTGCCGCCACGGCCGGCCTACCCGTAGGAGGGGGTGCAGAAGGGCCTGCGGTTTCCTCTGGGTTGAGGCAACGACCAACCCACCCGTGAGTAGGCGTGTAGAATTGTTTGCGTGTGCCACTGGGTGTGCCGCCACGGCCGGCTCACCCGTGGGTGGGCGTGCAGAACTGTTTGCGTGTGCCTCTGGCTGCGCCGCCACCGCCGGCCCACCCGTGGTTGGGCGTGCAGAAGGGCCTGCGGTTGCCTCTGGTTGTGCCGCCACAGCCGGCCCACCCGTGGGTGGGCGTGCAGAAGGGTTTGCGTGTGCCTCTGGGTGTGCCGCCACGGCCGGCCCACCCGTTGGTGGGTGTGCAGAAGGCCCTGCGGTTGCCTCTGGGTGTGCAGCCCGACCGGCCTACCCGTGTGTGGGAGTGCAGAAGGGCCTGCGTTTGCCTCTGGGTGTGCCGCCACGGCCGGCCCACCCGTGGGTAAGCGAGCACAACTGTTTGCGTGTGGCTCTGGGTGTGCCGCAACGGCCGGCCCACCCGTGTGTGGGCGAGCACAACTGTTTGCGTGTGGCTCTGGGTGTGCCGCCACGGCCGGCCCACCCCTGGGTGGGCGTGCAGAAGGGTTTGCGTTTGCCTCTGAGTGTGCCGCCACGGCCGGCCCACCAGTGGGTGGGCGTGCAGAAGGGTTTGCGTTTGCCTCTGAGTGTGCCGGCACGGCCGGCCCACCCCTGGGTGGGAGTGCAGAAGGGCCTGCGATTACCTCTGGGTGTGCCGCCACGGTAGGCCCACCCGTGTGTGGGCGTGCAGAAGGGCCTGCAGTTTCTTTTGGGTTGACGCAACGACCAGCTTACCCGTGGGTGGGCGTGCAGAACTGTTTGCGTGTGCGTCTGGGTGTGACGCCGCGGCCGGCCCACCCGTGGGTGGGCGTGCAGAAGGGCCTGCTTTTCCCCCTGGGTGTGTAGCCACGGTAGGCACACCCGTGTGTGGGCGTGCAGAAGGGTTTGCTTTTGCCTCTGAGTGTGCCGCCACGGCCGGCCTACCCGTGGGTGGGCGTGCAGAAGAACCTGCGGTTTCCTCTGGGTTTACGCAACGGCCGGCCCACCCGTGGGTGGGCGTGCACAACTGTTTGCGTGTGGCTCTGGGCGTGCCGCCACGGCCGGCCCACTCGTGGGTGGGCGTGCAGAACTGTTTGCGTGTGGCTCTGGGTGTGCCGCCACGGCCGGCCCACCCGTGTGTGGGCGTGCAGAAGGGCCTGCGGTTGCCTCTGAGTGTGCCGCCACGGCGAGGCCACCCGTGGGTGGGCGTGCAGAAGGGTTTGCGTTTGCCTCTGTGTTTACGCAAGGGCCGGCCCACCCGTGGGTGGGCGTGCACAACTGTTTGCGTGTGGCTCTGGGCGTGCCGCCACGGCCGGCCCACCCGTGGGTGGGCGTGCAGAAGGGTTTGCGTTTTCCTTTGGGTGTGCCGCCACGGCCGGCCTACCCGTAGGAGGGGTGCAGAAGGGCCTGCAGTTTCTTCTGGGTTGACGCAGCGACCAGCTTACCCGTGGGTGGGCGTGCAAAACTGTTAGCGGTTGCCATTGGGTGTGCCGCCACGGCCGGCCCACCCGTGGGTGGGCGTGCAGAAGGGCCTACTTTTCCCCCTGGGTGTGCCGCCCGGTAGGCACACCCGTGTGTGGGCGTGCAGAAGGGCCTGCGTTTGCCTCCGGTGTGCCGCCACGGCCGGCCCACCGGTGGGTGGGCGTGCAGAAGGGTTTGCGTTTCCTCTGAGTGTGCCGCCACGGCCGGCCTACCCGTGGGTGGGCGTGCAGAAGGCCCTGCGCTTGCTCCTGGTTGTGCAGCCACGGCCGGCCCACCCGTGGGTGGGCGTGCAGAAGGATCCTGCGGTTGCCTCTGGGTGTGCCGCCACGGCCGGCCCACCCGTTGGTGGGTGTGCAGAAGGGCCTCGCGTTTGCCTCTGGGTGTGCAGCCACAGCCGGCCTACCCGTGGGTGGGAGTGCAGAAGGGCCTGCGGTTACCTCTGTGTGTGCCGCCACGGCCAGCCCACCCGTGGGTGGGGCGTGCAGAAGAAGCCTGCAGTTTCTTCCTGGGTTGGACGCAACGACCAGCTTTCCCGTGGGTGGGCGTGCAGAACTGTTTGCATGTGCCTCTGGGTGTGCCGCCACGGCCGGCTCACCCGTGGGTGGGCGTGCAGAACTGTTTGCGTGTGCCTCTGGCTGCGCCCCGCCACCGCCCGGCCCACCCGTGGTTGGGCGTGCAGAAGGGCCTGCGGTTGCCTCTGGTTGTGCCGCCACAGCCGGCCCACCCGTGGGTGGGCGTGCAGAAGGAGTTTGCGTTGCCTCTGAGTGTGCCGCCACGGCCGGCCACCCGTGGGTGGGCGTGCAGAAGGTTTGCGTTTGCCTCTGAGTGTGCCGCCACGGCCGGCCTACCCGTGGGTGGGCGTGCAGAAGGGCCTGCGGTTTCCTCTGGGTTGACCGGAGCGACCAACCCACCCGTAGGTGGGCGTGCAGAACTGTTTGCGTGTGCCTCTGGGTGTGCCGCCACGGCCGGCCCACCCGTGGGTGGGCGTGCAGTAGGGCCTACATTTTCCCCTGGGTGTGCTGCCACGGCCGGCCCACCCGTTGGTGGGTGTGCAGAAGGCCCTGCGTTTGCCTCTGGGTGTGCAGCCCGACCGGCCTACCCGTGTGTGGGAGTGCAGAAGGGCCTGCGCGTTTGCCTCTGGGTGTGCCGCCACGGCCGGCCCACCCGTGGGTAAGCGTGCACAACTGTTTGCGTGTGGCTCTGGGTGTGCCGCAGCGGCCGGCTCCACCCGTGGGTGAGGCGTGCAGAACTGTTTGCGCGTGTGCCTCTGGGTGTGGCGCCAGCGGCCGGCCCACCCGTGGGTGGGCGTGCAGAAGGGCCTACTTTTCCCCCTGGGTGTGCCGCCCGCGGTAGGCACACCCGTGTGTGGCGTGCAGAAGGGCCTGCGTTTGCCTCCGGGTGTGCCGCCACGGCCGGCCACCGGTGGGTGGGCGTGCAGAAGGGTTTGCGTTTGCCTCTGAGTGTGCCGCCCACGGCTAGCCTACCCGTGGGTGAGGGCGTGCGAAGAACCTGCGTTTGCCTCTGGGTTTGCGTAGCGACCGGCCCACCCGTGAGGTGGCGTGCACAACTGTTTGCGTGTGGCTCTGGGCGTGCCGCCACGGCCGGCCCACCCGTGGGAGGGCGTGCAGAAATGTTTGCGTGTGGATCTGGGTTTGCCGCCACGGCCGGCCCACCCGTGGGTGGGCGTGCAGAAGAGCCTGCGGTTGCCTCTGAGTGTGCCGCCACGGCCAGGCCACCCGTGGGTGGGCGTGCAGAAGGGTTTGCGTTTGCCTCTGTGTTTACGCTAGCGGCCCAGCCCACCCGTGGGTGGGCGTGAACAACTGTTGCTGCGTGTGGCTCTGGGCGTGCGGCCACGGCCGGCCCACCCGTGGTGGGCGTGCAGAAGGGTTTGCGTTTGCCCCTGGGTTTGCCGCCACGGCCGGCCTACCCGTGGGAGGGGAGTGCAGAAGGGCCTGCGGTTTCCTCTGGGTTGAGGCAACCACCAACCCACCCGTGGGTGGGGCGTGCAGAATTGTTTGCGTGTGCCACTGGGTGTGCCGCCACGGCCGGCCCACACCCTGGCTGGGGCGTGCAGAAGGGCCTGCGGTTGTCTCTGGGTGTGCCGCCACGGCCGGCCCACCCGTGGGTGGGGCGATGAAGAAGGGCCTGCGGTTGCCTCTGGGTGTGCCGCCACGGCCGGCCCACCAGTGGAGTGGGCGTGCAGAAGGCCCTGCGGTTTCCTCTGGGTGTGCAGCAACGGCCGGCCTACCCGTGGGTGGGCGTGCAGAACTATTCGCGTGTGCCTCTGGGTGTGCCGACACGGTAGGCCCACCCGTGGGTGGGCGTGCAGAAGGGCCTGCGGTTTCCTCTGGGTGTGTTTCACGGCCGGCTCATCAGTGGGTGGGCGTGCAGAAGGGCCCTGCGGTTGCCTCTGGCTGTGCCGCTACGGCGGGCCCACCTGTGTGTGGGGCGTGCAGAAGGGCCTGCGGTTGCCTCTGGAGTGTGCCGACACGGCCGGCCCACCACGTGGGTGGGCGTGCAGAAGGAGTCTCTGCGGTTGCCCTTTGTTGTGCCGCCACCACCGGCCCACCTGTGGGTGGGGGGAAGAAGGGCCTGCGGTTTCCTCTGGGTTGACGCAACGACCAGCCCTCTTGTAGTTGGGCGTGCAGAACTGTTTGCGTTTCCCTCTGGGTGTGCCGCCACGGTCGGCCCACCCGTGGGTGGGCGTGCAGAACTGTTTGCGAGTGGCTCTGGGTGTGCCGCCACGGCCGGCCCACCCGTGGGTGGGCGTGCAGAAGGCCCTGCGTTTGCTCCTGGTTGTGCAGCCACGGTAGGCCCACCCGTGGGTGGGGCGTGCAGAAGAGCCTGCGGTTGCCTCTGGGTGTGCCGCCACGGCCGGCCCACCCGTTGGTGGAGTGTGCAGAAGGGCCTGCGTTTGCCTCTGGGTGTGCAGCCACGGCCGGCCTACCCGTGGGTGGGAGTGCAGAAGGGCCTGCGGTTACCTCTGGGTGTGCCGCCACGGCCAGCCCACCCGTGGGTGGGCGTGCAGAAAGAGCCTGCAGTTTCTTCTGGGTTGGCGCTTAGCGACCAGCTTCCCCGTGGGTGGGAGTGCAGAACTGTTTGCATGTGCCTCTGGGTGTGCCGCCGCGGCCGGCCCACCCCTGGGTGGGCGTGCAGAACTGTTTGCGTGTGGCTCTGGGTGTGCCGCCACGGCCGGCCCACCCGTGGGTGAGGCGTGCAGTGGGGCCTGCGGTTGCTCCTGGGTGTGCCGCCACGGCCGGCCCACCCGTTGGTGGGTGTGCAGAAGGGCCTGCGTTTGCCTCTGGGTGTGCAGACACAGCCGGCCTACTCGTGGGTGGGAGTGCAGAAGGGCCTGCGGTTACCTCTGTGTGTGCCATACGGCCAGCCCACCCGTGGGTAGGCGTGCAGAAGAGCCTGCAGTTTCTTCTGGGTTGGCCTTAGCGACCAGTTTCCCGTGGGTGGGCGTGCAGAACTGTTTGCATGTGCCTCTGGGTGTGCCGCCACGGCCGGCCCACCCGTGGGTGAAGCGTGCAGAACTGTTTCGTGTGCCTCTGGCTGTGCCGCCGCGGCCGGCCCACCCGTTGGTAAGGCGTGCAGAAGAGCCTGCGGTTGCCTCTGGTTGTGCCGCCACGGCCGGCCTACCCGTGGGTGGGCGTGCAGAAGGGTTTGCGTTTGCCTCTGAGTGTGCCGCCACGGCCGGCCTACCGGTGGGTAGGCGTGCAGAAGGGCCTGCGGTTTCCTCTGGGTTGACTGAACGACCAACCCACCCGTAGGTGGGCGTGCAGGAACTGTTTGCGTGTGCCTCTGGGTGTGCCGCCACGGCCGGCCCACCCGTGGGTGGGGCGTGCAGTAGGGCCTGCATTTTCCCTGGAGTGTGCTGCCACGGCCGGTCCACCCGTTGGTGGGTGTGCAGAAGGCCTGCGGTTTGCCTCTGGGTGTGCCGCCACGGCCGGCCCACCCGGTGGGTAGCGTGCACAACTGTTTGCGTGTGGCTCTGGGTGTGCCGCCAGCGGCCGGCCCACCCGTGTGTGGGCGAGCACAACTGTTGGCGTGTGGCTCTGGGTGTGCCGCACGGCCAGCCCACCGTGGGTGAGGCGTGCAGAAGGTTCTGCGTTTGCCTCTGAGTGTGTCGCCACGGCGGCCCACCAGTGGGTGAGGCGTGCAGAAGGTTTCGCGTTTGCCTCTGAGTGTGCCGCCCGGCCGGCCCACCCCTGGGTGGGAGTGCAGAAGGGCCTGCGATTACCTCTGGGTGTGCCGCCACGGTAGGCCCACCCGTGGGTGTGGGGCGTGCAGAAGGGCCTGCAGTTTCTTCTGGGTTGGCGCTAGCGACCAGCTTACCGGTGGGTGAGCGTGCAAAACTGTTAGCGGTTGCCATTGGGTGTGCGCCACGGCAGCCCACCCGTGGGTGGGCGTGCAGAACTGTTTGCGTGTGCCTCTGGGTGTGCCGCGTACGGCCGGCCCACCCGTGGGTGAGGCGTGCAGAAGGGCCTGCTTTTCCCCTGGGTGTGCCGCCACGGTAGGCACACCCGTGTGTAGCGTGCAGAAGGGCCTGCGTTTGCCTCCGGGTGTGCGCCACGGCCGGCCCACCGGTGGGTGGGCGTGCAGAAGGGTTTGCGTTTGCCTCTGGGTGTGCGCACAGCGGCCGGCCTACCCGTGGGTGGGCGTGCAGAAGGGCCTCGCGGTTTCCTCTGGGTTGGCCGCAGCGACCAGCCTACCCGTAGGTGGGCGTGCAGAACTGTTTGCGGTGTGCCTCTGTGTGTGCGCCACGGCCGGCCCACCCGTGGAGTGGGCGTGCAGAAGAACTCTGCGTTGCTTGCCTCTGGGTTTCACGCCAACGGCCGGCCCACCCGTGGGTGGGGCGTGCAGAAAGAGACCTGCGGTTGTCTCTGGGTGTGCCGCCACGGCCGGCCCACCCGTGGAGTGGGGCGTGAAGAAGGGCCTGCGGTTGCCTCTGGGGCGTGCCGCCACGGCCGGCCCACCAGTGGGTGGGCGTGCAGAAGAGCCCTGCGGTTGTTTCTGGAGTTGTGCAGCAACGGCCGGCCTACCCGTGGGTGGGCGTGCAGAACTATTTAGCGTGTGCCTCTGGGTGTGCCGACACGGTAGGCCCACCCGTGGAGTGGCGTGCAGAAGGGCCTGCGGTTTCCTCTGGGTGTGTTTCCACGGCCGGCTCATCAGTGGGTGGGGCGTGCAGAAGGGCTCTGCGGTTGCCTCTGGCTGTGCCGCCACTGGCGGCCCACCTGTGTGTGGCGTGCAGAAGGGGCCTGCGGTTGCCTCTGGGTGTGCCGACCACGGCCGGCCCACCCGTGGAGTGGGCGTGCAGAAGGGCCTGCGGTTGCCCCTGGTTGTGCCGCCACCACCGGCCCACCTGTGGTTGGGGCGGGAAGAAGGGCCTGCCGGTTTCCTCTGGGTTGGCCTTAGCGACCAGCCCTCTTGTAGGTGGGCGTGCAGAACTGTTTGCGTTTCCCTCTGGGTGTGCCGCCCGGTCGGCCCACCCGTGGGTGGGCGTGCAGAACTGTTTGCGTGTGGCTCTGGGTGTGCCGCCACGGCCGGCCCACCCGTTCGGTGGGGGCGTGCAGAAGGCCCTCACAGTTTGCTCCGGGTTGTGCAGCCACGGCCGGCCCACCCGTGGGTGGGCGTGCAGAAGAGCCTGCGGTTGCCTCTGGGTGTGCCGCCGCGGCCAGCCCACCCGTGGGTGGGGCGTGCAGAAGAGCCTTCGAGTTTCTTCTGGGGTTGGCCTAGCGACCAGCTGTCCCGTGGGTGGGGCGTGCAGAACTGTTGCATGTGCCTCTGGGTGTGCCGCCACGGCCGGCCACCCGTGGGTGGGCGTGCAGAACTGTTTGCGTGTGCCTCTGGGTGTGCCGCCACGGCCGGCCCACCCGTGGGTGAGGCGTGCAGTAGGGCCTGCGGTTTGCTCCTGGGTGTGCCGCCACGGTCCGACCCACCCGTTGGTGTAGAGTGCAGAAGGGCCTGCGGGTACATCTGGGTGTGCCGCCACGGCCAGCCCACCCGTGGAGTGAAGGCGTGCAGAAAGAAACCTGCAGTTTCTTCTGGAGTTGGCGCTAGCGACCAGCTTACCCGTGGGTGGGCGTGCAGAACTGTTTGCGTGTGCCTCTGGGTGTGCCGCCACGGCCGGCCCACCCGTGGGTGGGCGTGCAGAATACTGTTTGCGTGTGGCTCTGGGTGTGCCCGCCACGGCCGGCCCACCCGTGGGTGGGGCGTGCAGAAGGGCCTGAGATTCCCCCTGGCTGTGCCGCCACGGTAGGCCCACCCGTGTGTGGGCGTGCAGAAGAACCTGCGTTTGCCTCTGGGTGTGCCGCCACGGCCGGCCCACCCATAGGTAGGCGTGCAGAAGTGTTTGCGTTTGCCTCTTAGTGTGCCGCCACGGCCGACCCACCCGTGGGTGGGCGTGCAGAAGGGTTATGCGTTTGCCTCTGAGTGTTCCGCCACGGCCGGCCCACCCGTTGGTAGGCGTTCAGAAGGCTCTGCAGTTGCCTCTGGGTGTGCAGCCACGGCCGGACTACCCGTGGGTGGGCATGCAGAAGAGCCTGCGGTTACCTCTGGGTGTGCCGCCACGGCCAGCCCACCCGTGGGTGGGCGTGCAGAAAGAGCCTGCAATTTCTTTTAAGTTGATGCAGCGACCAGCTTTCCCGTGGGTGGGCGTGCAGAACTGTTTGAGTGTGCCTCTGGGTGTGCCGCCACGGCCCGGCCCACCCGTGGAGTGAGCGTGCAGTAGGGCCTGCATTTTCCCCTGGGTGTGCCGCCACGGCCGGCCCACCCGTTGGTGGAGTATGCAGAAGGCCCTGCGGTTGCCTCTGGGTGTGCAGCCCGACCGGCCTACCCGTGGGTGGGAGTGCAGAAGGGCCTGCGTTTGCCTCTGGGTGTGCCGCCACGGCCGGCCCACCCGTGGGTAAGCGTGCACAACTGTTTGCGTGTGGCTCTGGGTGTGCCGCAACGGCCGACCCACCGGTGTGTGGGCGTGCAGCAGCGGTTTGCGTGTGGCTCTGGGTGTGCCGCCACGGCCGGCCCACCCTGGTGGGTGAAGCGTGCAGAAGGGCTTGCGTTTGCCTCTGGGGTGTGCCGCCACGGCCGGCCCACCCGTGGGTGGGGCGTGCAGAAGGGTTTGCGTTTGCCTCTGAGTGTGCCGGCACGGCCGATCCACCCTGGGTGGGAGTGCAGAAGGGTCTGCGCTTGCCTCTGGGTGTGCCGCCACGGTCGGCCTACCCGTGTGGTGGGCGTGCAGAAAGGCCTGCGGTTTCTTTTGGGTTGACACAGTGACCAGCTGACCCGTGGGTGGGCGTGCAGAACTGTTTGCGTGTGGCGTCTGGGTCTGGCCGCGGCCGGCCCACCCGTGGGTGGGCGTGCAGAAGGGTCTGCGTTTGCCTCTGGGTGTGCAGCGCACGGTCGGCCCACCCGTGGATGGGGCGTGCAGAAGGACCTGCGGTTGCCTCTGGGTGTGCCGCCACGGCCAACCCACCAGTCGGTGGGCGTGCAGAAGACCCTGCGGTTGCCTCTGGTGTGCAGCCACGGCCGGCCTACCCGTGGGTGGAGTGCAGAAGGGCCTGCGGTTACCTCTGGCTGTGCCGGAACGGCCAGCACACCCGTGGGTGGGCGTGCAGACGGGCCTGCAATTTCTTCTGGGATGACGCAACGACCAGCCTACCCGTGGGTGGGCGGTGCAGAACTGTTTGCGTGTGGCTCTGGGGTGTGCCGCCACGGCCGGCCCACTCCTGGGTGGGCGTGCAGAACTGTTTGCGTGTGGCTCTGGGTGTGCCGCCACGGCCGGCCCACCCGTGGGAGGGCGTGCAGAAAGGCCTGAGGTTCCCCCTGGCTGTGCCGCCACGGTAGGCCCACCAGTGTGGGCGTGCAGAAGGGCCTGCGTTTGCCTCTGGGTGTGCCGCGCAGGCCGGCCCACCCGTGGGTGGGCGTGCAGAAGTGTTTGCGTTTGCCTCTTAGTGTGCCGCCACGGCCGGCACACCCGTTGGTGGGTGTTCAGAAGGCCCTGCGGTTGCCTCTGGGTGTGCCGCCACGGCCGGACTACCCGTGGGTGGGCATGCAGAAGGGCCGGCGTTTACCTCTGGGTGTGCCGCCACGGCCAGCCCAGCCGTGGTGGGGCGTGCAGAAGGGCCTGCAGTATCTTCTGAGTTGAGCGCAACGACCAACCCACCCGTAGGTGGGCGTGCAGAACTGTTTGCGTGTGCCTCTGGGTGTGCCGCCACGGCCGGCCCACCCGTGGGTGGGCGTGCAGAAGGGCCTCGCGGTTGCCTCTAGGTGTGCCGCCACGGCCGGCCCACCCGTGGGTGGGCGTGCCGAACGGGCCTGCAGTCTGCCTCTGGGTGTGCCGCAACGACCGGCCTACCCGTGGGTGGGCGTGCAGAACTCTTTGCGTGTGGCTCAGAGTGTGCTGCAACGACCGGCCCATCAGTGGGTGGGCGTGCAGAAGGGCCTGCGGCTGCCTCTGGCTGTGCCGCTACGGCGGCCCACCTGTGTGT
>JAKWBO010001328.1:0-15562 GCA_034336685.1 Luscinia luscinia
GGAGGCAAGTATCTCCAAACAGTCTTCCCATTGTAAATATGTTGGATTTGGATACTAAGGCTTTCCTTTGGTGAGAATTAAGCAAATGCTTTGTCTGCCAGAGTGCTACAGAGCACCCCATTGTGTCTCCTCTCACAGCCTATATGTCTTTGCACAGCTGATGATGTCCATTTGTTACAAGGCAGCAGCTGCCTGCGTGGCCCTTCAATGAAACTGCTGTTCCAGGTATAAAGGCAGCTGCTCTGCCACCAGGTATGGCCAGCAGAGAGGGGAGATACTCCTCCAAAGGTCACTGCTCTCATCCTATAGCTGGCTTCTGCCTCGTGCTGATGATTTTGTACCATTCCCTGAAAGATTCCAGTTGTCTTTCTTCAAGCTGATTCAATTAAAGGAATGTTCTTGATTTGCTGATGGGGTGCTGTGTTGTTATTCTGTGTTGGATGCCATGCTGCTATTTTTCTTGACTGTGTTTCTCAGACAATATGCTGCTGAGCTTCTGCAGGGTTACAAAAATGATCCTGTTAGAGTGGGAATGAACAAGAAATGTTGGGGTGTTTAATGGTTTCATCCTCTTAATATTTGTATCCATGGATATCTGTCTTATGGTAAAAAACGGTGTTTCAACAAGGTTGCTGTTCAAATAGAGACAGAAAAATGATACCTCTTCATTCCTTTCTAAAATGTCTATATGTTGTATAATGTTGCATTTCCTATCTTAATTCACACATATTTTTATATAAAATACACCAAATGGTGTTCTGGGAAGTAAAATCATCTCACGCAAGGCCCTTAGCGCAAACCATCTACAACAGCTTTTTTTTATTTTTTTTTTGTCCTGTGGAAAGAAAATAGCATTTATGCCACATTTAGTCCTGAATTACCAAGTTAACCTTTCATTCCCCTCCCATGGCAGCTGTCACCCCATGTCTGGGGAATGCTCCTGCAAGCCAGGCTGGTCTGGGCTGTACTGCAACGAGACGTGTTCCCGGGCTTCTACGAGTCGTGTCAGCAGATCTGCAGCTGCCAGAACGGGGCTGACTGTGACAGATGTCACTGGGAAGTGCACCTGTGCCCTGGATTTAAGGTAAAGAGGTCTCACTTTCACAGTTTCACAGTTTTCAGCCCCAGTTGTGCAACAAATCCCTCAGGGTGCCACCCTCGTCCTTTCTCCACCACAATAAAAGAGAAGTGGAGGTGTTTAGGTAGCACTGCTTGTGCTGGAGAGCCCTGAGAAAAAACTCAACATTTCTCATAGGTTCTCAATGTTGAAATGAAAGGTTTTTTACAAAGAGAGGTTATTTGCTTTATAAGATGTTGGTAAGAATGAGGGCGTGCTGTTGAGGTGTAAGTAGAGGGGGGAATGATGGGTTTCAGTCATCAGCTCCTCATGCTCCATCCACAGAAACTCCAGCCAAAAGCACTTCTTTTTATACTTTGGGACAAATTATTCTGCAACTTTTACGCACATTTGCTGTTACATGTGCTTTGGATGCTAATCTAACATTTTACAGTATGAGTGTTCTTGCAAAAGTAATAAGTGAAAACATCAGCCAAATTAGGTCTTAAAAATATTTTACATACCCACATAATTTGCCATTAAACTGCTTTCTTATTGTGTTTTGGTTTCATAAAGAGCTTTTTTATTACTGTCCATTGGTCTAACCAGGTGCTATGCGACCTGAGCTCTCACAGCAAATCACAAAAAATTAATACCTACTTAAAGAGACTTAAAAATACTTCAAAAGCATGAAGGTGTCCCTCTCCTCTAAATTAAAGACAATTTAGTGACAGCCTAGGACATGTGTGGGCTGCATTTTTTCTGGCTTTTGTATTACTTGAGTTAGTTGTATTTTGTGAGCTTCCTGAGATGGTTTTTAGACTCTTACTTTTTTTTATAATTCAGGGTACATCTTGTGGTACCCCTTGTCTCCCTGGAACATATGGAGTGAATTGCTCCTCTGTGTGCAGCTGCAAAAATGGGGCCTGTTCATCTGTGGATGGCTCTTGTGCCTGCAAAGCAGGTAAGTATCTCCTCAGCTGGATGTTATTTGTCTGTAACTGCAAAATGAAATTGGAAGAGGAAACTTAATGAGAAGCAGAGAGGCTTGATGCTTCTGCTGCTCTGGGAGGTAAAAACAAGGAAAACATGTTCTCAGGGAAGAAAATCCTCCTCTCCTCTCCTCTCCCTCTCCCTCTCCTCTCCCTCTCCCTCTCCCTCTCCCTCTCCCTCTCCCTCTCCCTCAGAAGGTCTGTGAGTATACCCTTTCTCTGATGTCCCCATTCCTAATCAAAATCGTACAGAATCCCAGACATGTTTTGTTGGAAATTACATAACTTTTCTACTTTTTTTTTTAATTAATGGTTTCCATTAACTGTTAATCATTTGTTCTTAATTAATCATAACCAATATGTTGGCTGTAAGCAGTATGTTAGCTTTGAATCACTTTTAGCCAAAATTTAGCAAAGTTTGTCATAAGCAGCTATTGTGGGAATACAGCTTGGGGAAAGTTACTGAAACTTCAAGTTTTCCTTAGCTGACTTTGGTATGCTTCAATGAATAAAACCTGGGGGAGGGGGAGAGAAAGAGAGAGATGTGTTGTTCAAAATGAGTAATAGAAGTACAGAATTTATGGGCTTCAATGACATTTTGTAGAAACTCGAAAATGAGGAAGACAGCAAGGTAACAAATACTCCATATATGTGTGTTGAACACTCCATATTTGGTGAAAAGATAATAAAAAGAGTGAAAAATACAGACTAATTAGCCGGAGAAGTGAGGAATCAATTACCAGTAGAGGATAGAATGCTATGTAATGAAAGATAATTACATAATTTAGAACCAATTAATAATAATTCCTTTGTTTGTTAAAAATGTATAAGTAGCTGAAAATGTTTTGTGTCTGCCTCTGTGTGGAGGCCAGAATTTTGTCAGCCGCACACGCAGACCCTGACCAGGAATAAACTAATGCCTGACTTGCAGACACAGAAAAGACATTGTTAGAGGAGTTTATTTATGTTAAGGATTTTGGAGGATTTGGTAACAGTTTGGATTGGAAGGGACCTTAAAGATTATTTTGTCCCACCCCCTGCATGGCAGAGACACCTTCTACTGTCCCAGGCTTCTCCAAGCCCTGGTGTCCAGCGTGACCTTGAGCATTTCCAGGGATCCAGGGGCAGCCACAGCTTCTCTGGGCACTCTGTGCCAAGGCCTGCCCACCCTCACAGGGAGCAATTCCTTCCCAACATCCCATCTAAATAGAGCTTGATGGACAAGTAGCCACTACATTTTTCAGGGGCTGACACTGTTATCAGTTGCACAGCAAATGTGGAACTTCAACTTTTACCAGATAGTGGGGCTGATTTAACCCTGTTTAGGTAGATACTGCAAAGCAACTAGGTTGTGAAGAGAAAAATACTCCTTGGGCAGTGAAAAGAGACAACAAAAAGTAAAATTACACAGAACCTAGGCACTTGTCATGTAAACCAAGGAAGATTATAAATCCTGGGAAGACGGTTGAGGGAAAGTGTCTCAATTTCCCAGCCAAATTACTAAAAATACATTTTTTCCTGAAGTGACCCCTAAATTTGAAGTTATCAATGAAGCACGAGGCAGCCTGATTTCTGTGCATGTGTTTTGCACAGCCTATTGATCAGTCTCAGTGCAGAATTATTTTTCCCTCCACTTACTGTAAACAACGTACAAAATTAGAAACTTGGCCTGTGTCACTGGTGATGGTAATATGTGACTGACTGCCTCACACTGTTTGTATTTGGATCCAATGCATGATCACATTTTAAAAAATCTATTCACATCACAGTCTATCCAGTCTGCAAACCATTGCTATCAGGCATGATCATAGATGAATGCTGCATTTTAGAGCTATTTTTCATCGCATTTCTTTCTGTATTTGGAGAGAAGTACAGAAATCATCTAAAAGTCTTTTCTGTTTCCCTGGAGAATCAATTTCTGCAATACTTTTAGGTTTTCTCTGTTTCCTCTCCTGGTTTTTTTTTTTGGGTTTTTTGGGGTTATGGGTTTTATTTGGTTGTTGTTTTTTGTTTGTTTGTTTTGTTTGTTTAGGTTTTTTTTGGTTTTTTTTAATACCTTTTAAAACATATTACAGGACTGTCTGAGTTGAATGCTGGTGGAACATTATGAAAGCAGCTTGAGCCTAGGGAAAATATTCCTAATTATTTTCAGGCTACACCTTAACATTCTCAGTGTAGTTTAGAGCTTCTCAGTGAAATGTCAAGGTGTCCCTATTTCCATTTCAGATCTTCCATCAGTCTCTTTAGCTTGTTGGCACCCATTTGCAGATGTGTGCTGTGCACAGATGTTACAAAGTGCCCTTGAACACCTTTGTTCCAACCAGACAAGCCCTCAGCTGAAGCTGCTGATAAATCCTGCAGTGAATGTTACCTCAGTATTGCCCATCTCAGAGACATGCCCCATGGCAGGCAGAGGCAAGCATCCTGTGAAAGGAATGGGGAAAACCTGATTAATTTCTGACTTTCATCCTTTTTTTTTTTTTTTTTTTTTTTTTGGCAGGTTGGCATGGTGTGGATTGCTCCATAAATTGTCCCAGTGGCACATGGGGACTGGGCTGTAACCTGACCTGCCAGTGTCTTAATGGAGGGGGCTTGTAATGCTCTGGATGGAACCTGTACCTGTGCCCCAGGATGGAGGGAGAGAAATGTGAACTCCCTTGCCAGGTAGTTTAATAATTCCACTGAATTTTGAGTTTTTGTAGGAGAATATTGGGCAGGGAGGGTTGTGTCTCATTCTATGTTCCATGGGGATGAGTCCCCTCGGAGCACACTGGGTGGGGGCAGGGGCAGGGACAGGCACTAACAATTCTTCTAGCATTTCTTCATCAAATGCTATCAAACTGCTACTGTTCATCTACTTTTAGCTATAGATAATGAGATAAAAACAGCAAAACTATACCCCAAATCAAATAATGTCATTCTAATTACTTTTTTCCTTACATCTGTGTTACAGTGTGCATAAAGAATTCCATTCCTTCTCAGTGAGAAAGTACTCTTACCACCCAGTTCAGTGACAGGTCTTTGCTTTTCTACTGGGGCTTTGACTTCTGCTCTCTCCCAGATTTTGGAAAATCAGAGATTGTGAGGACATGAGTAGCATGCTCCTTATCAGTTGTGTTCCACCTTCTAATCTGCAGCTTTGGAGAAATAAAATACATAAATTCAAATACATAATTTCAGAAGTTTTTAAATTGTAAAATTCCAAGTGGATTTACTTTATTGTGTAACCGTTCGGTTTCAATTATATTTCATACACTAAAAAAAAGATAAATATTTTATTAAAAACGGGTTTTTTCCAGGGTCCACTGTTTTCAATGATGGACTTCAATTTTCTGGAAAAGTTTAAACAAAATTTCGAACTAACAAAACTAATTATTAAAATAAACTGCTCTACACTTTTCCCTTCCCCTGTCAATTGCTAAGGTTTGCAATATATCTGCAGAGCAGGTTGTTGGTTTGATATAACTGCAAAGGAATCACTTGAAGTGAACACACACCCTGTAAATTCCTCTCCCATATTACATTTAAGCTTCTTTCGGTTTGGACAACCTCTACTGAGCAATGACATGAACTGGAAATCACCTTGTTTTCAGTGAAATTTGGTTCTCCTGAAGTGCACTAGGAACACTCAGGAGTGATTTTTTTGGGCCTTAGCTTTTGGTTTTAAGATGAAGCACTCCTGTAGTGAGTAAAGTGGCAAAGAAAATTGAATATATTCTGGAAAGCTGGTGGCAGTACCACCCGTGCAGTGTTTCCAACAATGCATCTCCATCAGAAGACTGATTTTCTGTTTCCTCAAGCAGCTTTGTGCCTGATTCTGAAGGGTGATGAGACCTCCCAAACTGCATTAGCTCTTCCAAAACTCATTTAAAAAAGACATGCATCATTGCAGAACAGTGGCATCACTATCCCAAACTTAGTAAAATAAAGCTTAAAAGCACTTCTGTATCAGATAATTCAGCATGCCCAAGCTCATTGTCTTCCTCTCCCTTTCTCCATCTGCATCAAACAATGTCCATAAGCATTTACCTATTTCAAGTGCAAGTTCTACTTCAAAATTCCAGAGCAAGGGAATAAACAGAAATTGTTTATTCAAATAATAATAAATATAATAATTTATAAAAAATAATTCAAATAATTCCACCTATCTGAAATTTTTCATGTCTGACCAGAGACTTTATTTTAATGAGTGTATTTCAATTTGTTTCAGTAACTATACGCTGCTCAGATTGTTGTTCAATATTTGAACTACAGTTTGGACTTCAGTACAAAGTACATAGTAGGCTAAAAATACTGCATTTCAACAGCATATTTGAGGATTTTCTTTCATTCCAAGTCTGATTATATGCAAAGGAAATGCTTAATCTTTTCTTTTTCTGTGTATAAAAATGTATTGTTGAGATGAGTGAAAGGCTCCTTACACTGAAGTAATTTAAGATTTTGCTCTAGTTTAGACTTGAAAGACTGGCAGTTGAATAGCTAAATCCTGTGGCACTTGGTTAGAATATATGTGTGAACATCAAAGAGCAGAAGATTAATTTTCATATAGGTTTCAGTCTGATTTTTAATGTAACTGACACCAATTCTTAGCATTGAATGTAAACGATTGGGGTTTAAACCTGACATTTTTTCCCCTTTTTTGCCTTTGGTGTAGGTAACCCTGGAGTATTGCTATAAATTATACTGGCCTTTTTAAAATACTCCCGTTTTTTTTTTTTTTTTTTTTTTAATTTGGTTCTGGTGCTTTTTATTTGAGATCAGTTGAGTGTTATATTTTGCCTTGTTTGGGGGTTGTAAAGAATCTGCTCTTTTACTTTTCTCAGTTTCTTTGGTTGATTTTGTGTGAAATTATCCACAAATCTGTGTACCAGCTTCTATGGAAGAAGCAGGAAAAGCAAATTCAAATATTCAGATGTTTTTCATGGAAAAAGAAATACATCAATGGGGTAATTCAACTTGTAGCTTTAATCTCTTGTTGGTTCAAAAAATGTTGCATAGGTAAAAATAAAAGTTTTGTTTTGTGCACTGTCCCATAGCCAAAGATCTCTTTTTGATGGAGTATATGTTGTAGTGCAGAGAGAAATGTTTTTAATCAAAAGAGAAATGTTTCTAATCAAAAGAAAGTGATAGCTTATGTTATTTATGCAGTGAACCTCACACTGAAGGTATCTTGTAATTTAAGGGTTTTCACTAATCTTTGTAAAAATTATACCTCTCTGTGGTACTCATTTTGACCCATAAGCAGAGATCTCAGGGTTTGATGCAGAAAGGAGACTTAATTGTGTTAGTCTGGGACTTTTCAAGACAGCATAATTCATTCTTTATCTCCCCTCTTAAATGAAATAACGAAACTGTAGGATGCTGACATGTTCCAAACACCACAAGTATTTTGCATTAACATCAGCCTAGAGATTTGGGAGAGATCTGTGGTTGCTTTTTGAGGCTGAGCTGACCACAACTTGCGTCTCCTCTAACGCCAAGCTGCCATCACCTGTGGGTTGTTCTGTTTGTGTCGCCACAGGACGGTACCTACGGCCTGGACTGCGCTGAGCGCTGTGACTGCAGCCACGCAGAGACGGGTGCCACCTCACCACGGCTACTGCCTGCCTCCCAGGATGGTCAGGTACAGGAGACACCCTTGGGAAGCACAACCAGACTTTCCCCACCAGCGGGACTTGCTTTTGTGGGCAAAGGAAGAGTTTGTGAGGTTGGAAGGGGAAAGGGTCCTCTTCTGTGGCCACTGTGTCCCTCCTCACAGTTGGGGAAGCTTTGTGCAGTGTGAGATCTGCAGAAAACTGGGAGTGGAAAGGGAAACTTTAAAGCCTGGCCACCTCCACTACACAATTCCTTATAGAAGTGGTGATCAACTGCAAATATCCAAGGTTGTTCTGGCAGCTTTGGGGTAAAGCATCATGATGGTCCAGGAACTCAGGAAGCTTCTTTCAGGCAGCCAAGAAGAGGATGAACCATTGTCCTAACCTGTCAACCTCCTAACTTGTCTCAAACCAAGACAACCATACAGAAACTGTGCTGCCATTTCAATGTCTCAACCTTTTTTTAGTTTCTCTGCATGTATTTTGTCCTGTATGAAAATTTTCTCACAATTATTTTTTGCTTTTTTACATGGCGATTTTAAGAATGTGCCAGTCACATCATTCACCAAAATTTGTGTTTGGTATTGTTGTTGCACCCTCTTGTAGGTGGAGAGCAAGATTTTTTTAAAACATGGTGGAAAAGCAGCTATCATGAAATATTCCCTTTATCTCTAGGAGGGAGATTTAAATCTCACAAGGATTTCTAATCTTTAAATTTGGAAGAGCTCTTTGATCTTCAGTAAGGTTTAGTTAATGCTGTAAGTTTGCTCCTCTGAGAGTGTTCCAGACTTGCTGCCTCACTGTGATACTGCAACGTTGCAAGGGTCAGATCTCACATCACCTGTCCGTGTGGGTTCTTCCATTTAATAATGAGGAGTCAGCATGAAAAACAAACCTTAAATGAGCAAAGTATGTTTATGCTCTAAAAATCAGTGATTTGTGTTTTACTTGTGATTTCAGACATACTCCTCTCCTCTGTAAATTAATGTTTAGCCTAACTGACTTGCAAGTTCATGATAGAATTGTTTTCTTTTTTTTCTATGGTGCTTTTAGACAAAGTAGGTGGAGATGGGCTTATAATTTCCTCAGATAGATATAGTCTTACTATTGTTTTTTTTCCAAACCTTTATTTTTCTATGCTCTTTTCTTCTTAGCTCTGTGGATGGATTGCCATCTTGTTTGAAGTACATAATACTCAGTGTCTACAATTCAGGTTGATTAACTGTAGCTGATTACAGCCTACCTGCTGTTTTTTCTACTTTCTGTTCAAATGAACATGACTTCTATGATTACTGGGGGTAGGAAGTGGGAATCTCTAGGGGATACAGATACACAGGCAGGAAGAGCTCCTGCTTTGTTCTAGGAGACCAAACCTATCTATTATTTACTCATTTTTTCTGTTTATTAGCTCTTTGAGAAGGCCTGTCTCACCATTGTGAGTGAGAGGAGCTTCAAGAGCCAGCACTCACCTAACTGAGGCAGGACTTTTTTGGTTCAATTCTCTTCTCACAAGCTGCACTGTGACTTGCCATTAGCCACTCAGATGCCTCAGGAGTGCAAAAAATGGTAGAAGCTACCTGAGTGGATTACAAAAAAATACTATTAGCCTTATGCCAGCCATTGATTTTTTTCCTGACACTGTTTCGTGTTTATTTTGTTATGATGTTAATGTCCTTAACTTTCATGTAATTTTCAGGTAATTGTGTGTGTGTTTGAACACATTTTCACAAACGTACATTTGAATCTGCTCAAAATGTGGTCTCATAAATTATTAAAAAGTATTCATCAAAGAATACTCATCATAGAAATATGTGAACAGTTGGTGATCTTAACAGTGCAGGTAGGTAGAGCTGTTCACAAGTCCTAAAGGCACAGCTTGCAGTGCATACTGTGAGTCTTCTAAAATTGAGATAGACAATCAGGGTTAAAAGGTGTGTTAATGAATGGATCCAGGTTAAAACAGGCAGTTTTGAAAGGCCAGATTAAAAATCTAGCAGCGTTATGTATAACAGGTTATAAAAATTATCTGGCCAGTGTGATGTAAGTAACTCAGGATCTGACAGAAGCTTCAAGTGCAGCACAAACCTTGACTGTGCTTGGATTCAGGTATGGGAAAGAATACATCAATACATCAATAATATACATTATATAATATATAGTAAGATAAAGACATAATATAGTAATATTTTGTAGTGAAATCTTACTTCATTCTTTGAAAGGAAATAGACTTAACAAGAAAGAGACTTCCAGCCTCATTATATTGGTAAAATGGAGCCCCCTATCCCTGGAGGATGTCATCAGAACAGCAAGTGTGCGACAGACTAGTTTTGACATGTTGGTGATGTCTAGACACACTTTACGACATCTACAGCATAGCTCACTTTATACTCAATGTCTGGAAAAATCCTCCCACACTTCACATGTCAGAGCAATACCCAGCAAGGAATCCAGGCTTTGTGCAGGTGCTTATATTTGGAATGATTTAAAAAAACAAAGAGAGAATACTTCAGGAAAAAGCTCTCAAATAGCTGTGCTGTAACGGTGCATTGCAGGAATAGCACAGGATTGTAGGATTAAGGAGGGAGGTTGTGCACAGAGCTGTGTGGAGAAGCAGGTGGAGGATATGTGGAAAATACAGGAGCTTCTAAAATGAAAGGAATTATGTTTGAGTGGATTAGTTAGTTAGGGTTTTTTTATGTTTGGTTTGTGAAAGTAACCCTCAGACATACTAGTTTTGTGTGGGTAATGTTACCTACCTAGTTGAAAAACAAAAAGAAGGAAAAACAGATTTTTTTAATCAGTTTAATGCTTATCTAATCCAAATTGATTTAGTTGTTTAAAACTATTGGAAAGCTAGTGTTAAAAATAAATACATTTTGCGGAAGCTTAAAAATGTGAACTTGTGAGTATTTTTTTATTTTAAGCGCAAATAAATCCGTGACACTAAGGTGAATTTCCCAAAATATTTTGATGTTGTCAAAGTAACTTTATTTAACAGACTTTCCAAGAAGGTACTATAAATGCAGCATTTTCCTCAGCCCTGTGAACAGAACAGCTATCTGCACTTCCTCCAGGGAATTTCATCAGAGGGAATAGTTTATGTAACTTTTCAGAAGCAGATGAAGGAGTTACACAGTTGTCCCACGGGGCTGGGGAGCAGGAAAGGCTGCAGGGGGAGGGTGCGTCAGTGACCTCGGGGTGTGAGGGAGCTCTGAGCTGCTGACATGGGCACGAGGGCTTGGCCTCAGCCTCGAGGCACAGCTGCAGCTCCCCACTGGTTCAATAATGAGATGCTGTAGGGTTTAGTTTTGTTAAGTTTGTTTCTGAGTATGTCCAGGATGTTCTCTTTTCTTTCTTGGGCTCTGCTTAGGAGTAAGTTCAGTTTTTGACTATTGTATTAAAAGACTCGGGAAATAGTTAAAGTTGGCTTTCATTAGATCTCTGTTTTTATTTGGAGTTGCTGGTTTTCATTTGAGTTCTGTTTTATCCTAAACAAAAGAGAATTAAGTTTACAGGACCCCTGTTAGAAATCCTGTGTTCTTTTGTAGTTTGATCTTGTTTTCCCTCTTCAGCAGAGTAATTCTGTGTAGGGAAGGAAGAGTTAAGAGTGATGTTTTTTCCTGGCAGTCTGACCATTCTGTCAAGATCCAGTAGCCACATGACAGGATGGCACAAATGAGAAACATCCGCCCACACAGAGGATGATGTCTGCCCCAAACTCTCTCATCCCTTGACATTTTCAGTGTATCTTAAAAATAACTTTAAGTTAGAGGGAAATTTCGTTTTCATTTCTCAGTAGCCAGTGAGTGGAAAAGAGTGAGAACTATTAAAATAGAAAACAGAAGAAACACACAGAAAATATACTCTCCTGATAGATAATGATAATTCTCCTATTAAATTATACCAAAGCTTTGGGTTAGCGTCCATTAAAAGGTACATCTACACTTCTCTGAACAAGCAAACCAGCAAGCACCATGAATGTTTCATCCCTTAGTCTTATCTGTTCTGCAAGCAGCTGTCAAAATAAATTTCACCCAAACTTCCTGAAAGATTAGGGAATTCCCATTCTTGCAAACTGAGGTTTTGCATTAAAGCATTAATCAATTAAATTAATTAAAGCAATCTGATTAATTCATTAAAATGGAAAAAGCTTTTTTTCCCTCCAGTCAGTTTATGAGTGTAATTGCAATGATGTGTCCTGATCACACATCACTGCTCTGCCTCCACTGGTGCAGCTCCACCTTTGCATTTGCCGTGAGATGTCACGTCAGGATGGCGCGACATTTGTTACTCTCAAAATCGATTTAAAGGCTATGTGATTACAGGGGTTATGAAATACCATTAGTCTGCTATCTGTACCAAAACAATGGCAGTGGTTTGTGGAAAAGACAGATGCAGTAATACCAGCCCACATTTCACCAGCAGGCACAGCGTTGACCCTTTGGCTGCAGCAGGAGGGATGTCGGTGACGTTTTCTGTGCTGGACACCTGCTGGCACTACTCAGCTCACCCATCACCAGATGTGTTGTTTCTGTGTCCTTGCACGTGCCTCTGACAGTATTTCTGAGAGGCACATTTGTTGGTGGAATATAAAGGGGAGATCTGCCATCTGACACGCCACTCCATTGGTGGAAACACCCAGGTCTGCTGGGAGGCTGCAGCTCTGCCTTGACCCTCAGCTTTCCATGAGTATGCATTTTCCCTCCTCCTACAAAGCAAAAAAACAAAAAACAGAATTTGAAGAGTTCTGTTGTGGGTCTTGCTCACCTTTGGAGCAAAGATGAGCTGCTGCTGTAGCACCAGTGCACCCAAGCCAAGATTGTCTTGTAAAAACATGGTTTCCCTCCACTGCCACCAGTTTCCCCATGCCTCCTGAGGTACGAGACCCCCTTGGGAGAAATACTCAGTGAGCTGCACTCTTAGCACTCTCTCATGATAAATGGCAAATTTGCTTTTCAAACTTGGAGAGAGGAATTATCTAGTAGGAGGTTTGGCGCTACATCTGGATTTCACCATGTCTGTTCTATGTCTGTTCTCTGTGCACTGTGGTGGACCTTTATGTGGAAGAAATACCACCCTTTAAAAAAATAGCTTTAAGTCAGTGATTAAGTGTATCTGTTTTCTGCCTACAAAGAAGTTAAAAAATGGAGAAGTGTTATTTCATGGTGGCTACCTAGAGATTGATAGATGAAAAGAAGAGCAGCTCTGGAGTAGATAGCAGTATGTAGTGAAAATGTGGCTTTCAGGAGGATACTAGACATACCTCGAAAGGTATTCTGCCACTAAAATTTGCAGATAAGGATGTTTGCCTTCAAACTCAGATGTTCTTGTTGACGGTCTTTTCTAGCTAACTTCCTACCAAAACTTGCAGCTACAGACTCTCCTGCTGCTGCATTGAAGCAGCTGAAATCTGAACTTCTACAGAAAAATCTGTGATCCTCTCACTAGCTCCTCAGTTTGGGAAAAATTTTAATTAATTCCTTTGGCTACCTTCAGCAGTGGAGCAAGGTACCTCCCTCCCTCAAAGATAGTAGGGTATGTAATTATAGATAGTGCCTGTGACACTTTCCACCAACTCTCCTTCTTCAGGCTGCACATCCATTCTTTGACAGAGAAATAAGGAAGGTAATTCTCACCATCAGCAGTTGCAACTGCCTTGAATAGAAGAGTTAGTTTATCTCAAACATGAAGGGTGAGGTCTTGGACCATAATGGGAAAACCTCATTAGCTTTAATGACACCAAGATTTCTCCAGCCTTTGAGGGTCTTGTTCCTTCTTTAGTTTGGGCTGCTACATACCAATTTAACACTGACATATGGGAAGTACACCAGTATATAAATAGGTTTTAATGCTGAGGGGTTATACTGGGAAGTTCCATGTGTGTTAACATAAATTGCACAGCAAGTACATGTTCTTTACGAAGAAAAAACAATTCTTATTGAAGTTTGGATAACCTTTTGTCAGACTAATGGCAACAAAATAAGTTGGAAAACAACACTTTTTCCAGTAGTAAATTTGCCAGGGAAGATACTAAGAAAGAATTGGTAATTTTTTCCCCCCACTTCAAGTGCTAAAACAAATTAGCTCTTTGTTGATCTGACTTGGGTGGATCACTGAGTCTCAACTTAAAAATACAGCATAGGGAGTATGCAAATACTCTGCTAGCTTGGACAGAAGGAGTGGTATCCCTAAAGAATTCTTCACTTCATTCATGCAATTACGAATGCTGGGGGAATGCTGATTTGGATGTGAGGCCCCCAGCATAAAGCACTGGGCATTAAATGCACGAGCATTTCTTCAGAGCAGCTTAGCTGAAGTTTATCATGACCATTCAGCTATTGCCTAGCAACTTGTGAAGGCCATCAAAGAGCTCTTTGTTCATAGCTCTGGCAAAAACATTTTCTTGCAGATATCCTTATCAGTATCAGAACCAACATGAAAAGTTAATAAAAACAATTTTATTGTGTAAGACATTAATACTTGCACAAAACTGTGACAATCATCAACCAGCTGGTAACACTGTTGTAAAAGCTGAGTTTAATCTTACTTTGCAAGTTCTAGTAAAAATGCTTCTTTTTCCTGAATAATTTCTGCCTTTTCTATCAAAGTGTAGCTTTTTTCACTGAAGTTTCATAAAAAGTATCACTCTAGAAATTAATTTTTAAAATATTTTTATATCTCTTAATATTTCTGACCTGTTCTTTCTCAAAAATACGCATTTGGTTTTTACAGCTGTAAGATGCAAAACTCAACTAGTTATTTTTAAGTGCATTGTGAACTTACCTAAATAAATAAATAGTGAGACTGAAAACTGTTTTAATAAGTAGAGATGCAGTAAATGACTAAATTATTTCTGCCTTGCTACACTCAGAGGAGTGAAATGGATTTTTGTACCGATCAAGAGTGAATATATACAGTGAAACAGAATCATGTTGAGAAGTCTTGCAGTGTGTTATGCTGTCATCATTGTTACTCAGTGACATTTGGTGTCCAGTTTATTTGCTAGGTAGAGTGATACCATTCTTCACCTCCGTGTAAGGGGTGAAAGTGGGAGATAAAAGGCAGGTTTTTTTCAGTTTCCCTAAGGGATGTTTTTCAGTTTCCCTGATGTGTAATGAAGGAGCCTTTTTCCCCATTTTTTCATTTTTAATGGTAGTTGCTGGCTGTTTTAAGTCCTGTGGCTCTGTGCAGCATGGGACCCATTGTCCTCCCCATCCCAGCGTGCCCACATCACCCTCGGACACTGCTGTCATAAAGCATCCTCTGTGCACAGATCAAGGCAGTATAATTGAGCCTGGTGTTATTGTATGTCACTGGTCTACATAATCTCAGATAATGCACTTTGGTAGCTCTTGGCAACCACTGGCTTGTTAATAGTGACCATTATACACTGGGCACCACTGACACCCATTGAGGCTGTGAAAAATGTCTTTTCTGCAGCAGGGTACACTGAGTGCAGCTATGTGTGATAAGGCAGATAACCCTCACAAGAACACAGGGCTCAGCCCTGAGATGCTCTGCCTGTGTTTTCAAAGACTTAGAGACCCAAATTCTCGAGTTTGGGGAACACCAAGCAAAGCAGCAGCTGGAAGAAGTGGTCTTGTTTCTTGTTTAATTCATAAAAATGAATTAAAATGCAGTGATGTCTTACTACTCCTGTGCATCCGCATTTCTTAAAATCATACCTCTCTCTTTAATTTGCTTATCCATAAATAAGTTAATCAAAAGGTTGTACCGGACTGCTGAGAAACAAGTCAGCACTGCCTCTCAAATGTATATGGGGACGGGAGAATGATATTGTCTAGGCAGGCAGAAAGTGAAAAAGGAGTAATGTAAGCAGCTTTTCATTTTCTGACAGTAGGTTTATTGTAGGTCCGAACTAAGGATCATTGTGCAGTCAAAGTTTTGAGGTGGCCTGT
>JAKWBO010000133.1:0-112035 GCA_034336685.1 Luscinia luscinia
CCCAAATTCTAAAAATCCCAAAATTCCCAAAAATTCGACCCAAAACCCGAGATTCCCTGCCTAAAACCCCGAAATTTCCGTCCAAAACATCAAAATCCCGAAATTCCCACCTGGAAACCCCGAAATTCCTGAAATTCACACCCAAAATTCCAAAATTCACACCCAAAATTCCCAAATTTCAAAATTCCCAAAATTCCCAAAATTCCGCCGAAAATCCCCAAAATCCCAAAATTCCCACCCAAAACCTCGAGATTCACACCTGGAGAGGCAGAAAATTCTGAAATTCACACCTGGAAAACCCGAAAATCCCTGAAATTCCCACCCAAAATCCCCAAAATTCACACCCAAAATTAATTCCCCAAAATTCTCCAAAACTCCCAAAATTCCTGTCCAAAAACTCCAAATTCACACCTGAAACCCCGAAATTCCTGAAATTCACACCCAAAATCCCAAAATTCACACCTAAAATTCCCAAAATTCCCACCTGGAAACCTGAAAATTCACAAAAATTCCCACCCAAAAATCCCAAAATTCCCACTCAAAAATCCTGAAATTCCCACCCAAAAACATCAAAAATCCCAAAATTCTCAAAAATTCCCACCCAAAATTCCCAAAGTTCCTAAAAATTCACACCCAAAAATCCCGAAATTCCCGCCCAAAAACATCAAAAATCCCTGAAATTCACACCTGGAAACCCCGAAAATCCCTGAAATTCCCACCCAAAAATTCCAAAAAATTCCCACCCCAAACCCCGAAATTCCAAAATTTCAAAAAATTCCCAAAATTCCCAAAAATTCCCATCCAAAAACCTCGAAATTTACACCTGGAGAGGCCGAAAATTCCTGAAATTCCCACCCAAAAATCCCAAAATTCACACCCAAAATTCACACCCAAAATTCACACCCTAAATTCCCAAAAATTCCTGCCCAAAATCCCCGAAATTCACACCTGGAAACCCAGAAAATTCCTGAAATTCCCACCCAAAAATTCCCAAAGTTCCCAAAATTCCCAGAAGTCACACCCAAAATTCCTGAAATTCCCAAAAATTCCCACCCAAAAATTCCCAAAAATTCCAAAATCCTAAAAATTCCCAAAAATTCCCGAAAATTCCCGTCCAAAACTCCGAAATTCACACCTGGAAAACCCGAAAATTCCTGAAATTACACCTGGAAAACCCGAAAATTCCTGAAATTCCCACCCAAAAATTCCCAAAAATTCCCAAAAATTCACACCCAAAAATTCCCAAAGTTCCCAAAAATTATCACCCAAAATTCCCGAAATTCCCGCTCAAAAACACCAAAAATCCCAAAAATTCCCACCCAAAACCCCCAAAATTCTCCCCCGGCCACGGCCCGGCTCTGCTTCGTGGGCAGCAAGAGGACCGAGGACGGCTTCGGTGAGTCCCCAAAAATTCCCGAAAATTCCCAAAAATTCCAAAATTCTAAAAATCCCAAAAATTCCCGAAAATTCCCGCCCGAAAATCCCCAAAAATCCCAAAAATTCCCACCCATAAACCTCGAAATTCACACTTGGAAACCCCGAAAATTCCTGAAATTCACACCTGGAAAGCCAGAAAATTCCTGAAACTCCCACCCAAAAATTCCCAAAAATTCCCACCCAAAAATCCCAAAATTCACACCTGGAAACCCAGAAAATTCCTGAAATTCACACCCAAAAATCCCAAAATTCACACCCAAAATTCCCAAAAGTCACACCCAAAAGTTCCCAAAATTCACACCCAAAAATTCCCAAAATTCCCAAAAATTCCCACTGGAAAATCCCGAAATTCACACCTGGAAACCTCAAAAATCCCTGAAATTCACACCTGGAAAACGCTGAAATTCTGAAATTCCCACCCAAAAATCCCAAAATTCACACCCAAAATTAATTCCCCAAAATTCTCAAAACTCCCAAAAATTCCCGTCCAAAAACTCCGAAATTCACACTTGGAAACCCAGAAAATCCCAAAAATTCCCACCCAAAAACCCCAAAATTCTCCCCGGCCACGGCCCGGCTCTGCTTCGTGGGCGCCAAGAGAACCCAGGACGGGTTCGGTGAGTCCCCAAAAATTCCCGAAAATTCCAAAATCCTAAAATTCCCAAAATTCCCAAAAATTCCGACCCAAAAATCCCGAAATTCCCGCTCAAAAACCCCGAAATTTCCGTCCAAAAACATCAAAAATCCCTGAAATTCACACCTGGAAACCCCGAAAATCCCTGAAATTCACACCCAAAAATCCCAAAATTCACACCCAAAATTCCCAAAATTTACACCTATAAATCCCAAAATTCGCACCCAAAAATCCCCAAAAATCCCCAAAATTCCCACCCAAAAACCTCGAAATTCACACCTGGAGAGGCAGAAAATTCCTGAAATTCACACCTGGAAACCCGAAATCCCTGAAATTCCCACCCAAAATCCCAAAATTCACACCCAAAATTCCCCAAAATTTACACCTATAAATCCCAAAATTCGCACCCAAAAATCCCCAAAAATCCCCAAAATTCCCACCCAAAAACCTCGAAATTCACACCTGGAGAGGCAGAAAATTCCTGAAATTCACACCTGGAAAACCCGAAAATCCCTGAAATTCCCACCCAAAAATCCCAAAATTCACACCCAAAATTAATTCCCCAAAATTCTCAAAACTCCCAAAAATTCCCGTCCAAAAACTCCGAAATTCACACTTGGAAACCCAGAAAATCCCAAAAATTCCCACCCAAAAACCCCAAAATTCTCCCCCGGCCACGGCCCGGCTCTGCTGCGTGGGCAGCAAGAGGACCCAGGACGGGTTCGGTGAGAGCTGAAATCCCAAAATTCCCAAAATACCCAAAATACCCAAAATTCCCAAAAATTCCGACCCAAAAACCCCGAAATTCCCGCTCAAAAACATCAGAAATTCCCCGAAATTCACACCTGGAAACCCCGAAAATTCCTGAAATTCACACCCAAAAATTCCCACCCCAAAGCCCGAAATTCCCAAAAACTCCCAAAATTCCCACCCAAAATTCTCAAAATCCCTAAAATTCCCAGTCAAAAGTCCCCGAAATTCCCACCTGAAACCCCAAAATTCCTGAAATTCACACCCAAAGTTCCCAAAATTCCCGTCCAAAATTCCCAAAATTCTCCCCTGCCCACGGCCCGGCTCTGCTTAGGTAGGCGCCAAAGAACCAGGACGGGTTCGGTGAGACTTAAAAATTCCCCGAAAATTCCCAAAAATTCCCGAAAATTCCAAAATTCTAGAAATCCCAAAACTTCCGACCCAAAAATCCGAAATTCCCGCCCAAAAACATCAAAATTCCGAATTCACACCTGAAACCCGAGAATTCTGAATTCACACTTGGAGACCCAGAAAATTCCTGAAATTCCCACCCAAAAATTCCCAAAATTCCCACCCAAAATTCCCAAAATTCCCACCTGGAAACCCGAAAATTCACAAAAATTCCCACCCAAAAATCCCCAAAATTCCGGCTCAAAAATCCTGAAATTCCCACCTAAAAACATCAAAAATCCCAAAATTCTCAAAATTCCACCGAAATCCAAAATTCCCAAAAATTCTCACCCAAAAATTCCCAAAGTTCCCAAAATTCCCACCCAAAAATCTCGAAATTCCCGCACAAAAATCCCAAAATTCTCAAAATTCACACCCGAAAATCCCGAAATTCCCGCCCAAAAATTCCCAAAGTTCCCAAAAATTCCGACCCCAAAATCCTGAAATTCCCGCCCAAAACCACCAAAAATCCCCGAAATTCACACCCAAAAATCCCAAAATTCCCAAAATTCACACCCAAAATTCCCCAAAGTTCCCAAAAATTCCCACCCAAAAATCCCAAATTTATCCCAATTTTTCTTCAAATTCTCCCTGAACTTTTTCCCAAATCCTCCCAAATTTCCCCAAATTTTCCTCAAATTTCTCTCGAATTTTTCCCAATTTTCCCTCAAATTTACTCCGAAGTTTTTCCCAAAATTCCCCCAAATTTCCCCCAAAATTCCCCGAATTTCCCCAAATTTCTCCCCAATTTCCTCCAATTTTCATCCAAATTTTCCCAAATTTTCTCCCTAAATTCTTCCAAATTTCCCCCAAATCTCCCCAAATTTTCCCAAAATTTTCCCAAATTTCCCCCAAATTTCCTCCAAATTTCTCTCAATTTTCCAATTTTCTCTCAAATTCCCCCAAAATTTCCCAAATTCTCCCCAAATTTCCCAAATTTCTCTTGAATTTCCCCCACATTTCTCTCGAATTTTCCCAATTTTCTCTCAAATTTTCCCCAAATTTTCCTAAATTCCTCCAAATTTCTCACGAATTCCTCCAAAATTTCCCCAATTTCCCTCAAATTTTCCCAAATTTCCCCAAATTCTCCAAATTTTCCCCAAATTTTCCCAAATCCCCCAAATTTCCCCAAATTTCCAAAATTTCCCAAAATTTCTCTCAATTTCCCCCAATTTTCCCCCAAATTTCCCAAAATTTTCCCAAATTTCTCTTGAATTTCCCCAAATTTCTCTCAATTTTCCCAATTTTCTCTCAAACTTCCCAAATTTCCCCAAATTTCCCAAATTTCCCCAAAATTTTCTCCCAAATTTCTCTAGATTCCCCCAAATTTCTCTCAAATTTTCCCCAAATTTTCCTCAAATTTTCCCCAAATTTTCCTCCCAAATTCTCCAAAATTTCCCCAAATTTTCCTCCCCGAATTCCCAAAAATTTCTCCCAAATTTCTCCAATTTCCCTCAAATTTCCCAAATTCCTCAAAATTCCCCCAAATTCCCCAAATTTCTCCAAATTTCCCCAAATTCTCTCTAAAATTTTCCTCCAAAATTTTCCCGAATTTTCTCCCAAATTCTTCCAAATTTTCCCCAAATTCCCCAAATTTTCCCCAAAATTTTCCCCAAAATTCCCAAAATTTCCCAAATTCTCCCAAATTCTCCCAAATTTTCTCAAATTCCCCAATTTCCCCAAATTCTCCCAAATTTCCCAAAGCTTCCTCAAATTTTCCCCAAATTTTCTCCTAAATTCTTCCAAATTTCCCCAAATTCCCCAAATTCCCCAAATTTTCTCCCAAAATTTTCCCCAAATTTCCTCCAAATTTCTCCAAATTTTCCCCAAATTCCCCAAATTTTCCCCAAAATTCTCCCAATTTTCTCCCAAATTTTCCCCAAATTTTCTCCCAAATTCTCCCAAAATTTCCCCAAAATTCCCCCAAATTTCTCCCAAAATTTCCCCAAATTTTCTCGAATTCTCCAATTTTCCTAAATTTCCCAAATTCTCTCCCAAATTTTCCAAATTTCCCCAAATTTTCCCCGAATTCTCCCAAATTTTCCCCAAATTCTCCCAATTTTCCCCAAATTTTCCCAAAATTCCCCAAATTTCCCCAAATTCCCCAAATTCCTCCAAATTTTCCCAAATTTCCTCCCAAATTCCTCCAAATTTCTCCCAAATTCTCCCCCAAATTTCCCCAAATTCCCCAAATTCTCCCCAAATTCCCCTAAATTTTCCCCCAAATTTCCTCCAAAATTTCCCCAAATTTCTCAAATTTCCCCAAATTTTCCCTCAAATTTTTCCAAATTTTCTCCCAAAATCTCCCCAAATTTTCCCCAAATTTTCTCAAATTCCCCAAATTTTCCCAAAATTCCCCAAATTTCCCCTAAATTTTCCCCAAATTCCCCAAATTCTCCCAAATTTCCCCAAAATTCCCCAAAATTCCCCCAAATTCCCAAATTTTCCCCCAAAATTCCCAAATTTTCCCCAAATTCCCCAAATTTTCCCCAAAATTCTCCAAATTTCCCCAAATTTCCCCAAATTCTCCTCAAAATTCCCCAAATTTCTCCCAAAATTCTCATTTCTCAAATTCCCCAAAATTCCCCAAATTTCTCTCAAATTTTCCCCAAAATTTTCCCAAATTTTCCTCAAATTTCTTCCAAATTCTCCCAAATTTCCCCAAATTTCTCCCAAATTTCTCTTGAATTTCCTCCAAATTTCTCTCGAATTTTCCCAATTTTCCCTAAATTTTCCCCAAAATACTCACCGAATTTTCCCTCAAATTTCCCCAATTTCCCTCCCAAATTCCCCACTCTACTTCTCTCTCAAATTCCCCAAATTTTCCCCAATTTCAATCCCAAAATCCCCAAATCCCCAAATCTCCCCAGGCTCTGCAGGTCTCGTTCTCGCTCGGTTCCGCGCCGAGCCTCGATCCAGGCCGGGGTTCGCGCCCACGCCGCGCTCGGCGCCGATTTTGGGGCGGAATCGGCCAAAACGGGAGCGCCCGGGTGGGGGTGGGCGGGTCTGCCAGGACCTGCAGATCTTCTTCAAGGTGAGGATTGGAATTTGGGGAATTTTGGGGATTTTGGGAAATTTTGGGAATTTTGGGAGATTTTGGGGAATTTTGGAGAATTTTGATGGGGAATTTTGGGGAGAATTTTGGGGGAAATTTGGGGAAATTTGGGGAAATTTGAGAGAAAATTTGGGAAGGGAAAATTTGGGGAAAATTTGGAGAAAATTTGGGGAAATTTGAGAAATTTGGAGAAATTTGAGGAAATTTGGGAGAAATTTTGGGGGAAATTTGGGAGAATTTGGAAATTTGGGGAAATTTTGGGGAAAATTTTGGGAAATTTTGGGAGAAATTGGGGAATTTTGGGAAATTTGGGGAAATTTTGGAGAATTTTGGGAGAATTTGGGGAAATTTTGGGGAATTTTGGGGAATGGAAAATTTGGGGAAATTTGGGAAATTTTGGGGGAATTTTAGGGAATTTTGGGAGATTTTGGGGGGATTTGGGGAATTTGGGGGATTTGGGAAATTTTGGGAAAATTTTATGGGGAAATTTGGAGATTTGGGGAAATTTGGGGAAGATTTGGGAGAAAATTTGAGAGAAAATTGGGGAAAATTTGAGAGAAATTTGGGGGAAAATTTGGGGAAATTTGGGGGAATTTGGAGGAAATTTGGAGAAAATTCGAGAGGAATTTGGGGAAATTTGGGAAAATTTGGGGAATTTGGGGAAATTTGGGAGAATTTGGGAGAAATTTGAGAGAAATTTGGGAAAATTTGAGAGAAATTTGGGGATGAAATTTGGGGAAATTTTGGGGAATTGGAATTTTGGGGAATTTTGGGAATTTGGGAGAATTTGAGGAAAATTTGGGAGAAAATTGGGAGAATTTGGGGAATTTGGGGAATTTGGGGAATTTTGGGAATTTTGGGGAATTTTGGGGAAAATTTGGGGAGAAATTTGGGGAATTTTGGGAGAATTTGGGAAAATTTGGGGAAAATTTGGGGATTTGGGAATTTTGGGGAATTTCGGGGAATTTTGGGAAAATTTTGGGGAAATTTTGGGAGAATTTGGGGAGAATTTGGGGAAAATTGGGCAATTTGGGGAAATTTGGGGAAATTTTGGGGAAATTTGGGGAAAATTTGGTGGAAATTTGAGAGAAAATTGGGAAAATTTGAGAGAAATTTGGGGCAATTTTGGGGAATTTGAGGGAAATTTGGGAGAATTTGGGGAAATTTGGGAGAATTTCGGGAAAATTTGGGAAGATTTGGGAGAAAATTCTGAGAGAAAATTGGGAAAATTCGAGAGAAATTTGGGAGAAATTTGGGAAAAATTTGGGGAATTTGGGGAATTTTTGGTGAATTTTATGGGAATTTGGGAGATTTTGGGAGAAAAATTTGGGAAAATTTGGGAAGAAATTTGGGAATTTGGGGAAAATTTGGGGATTTTGGGGAAATTTGGGGAAATTTGGGGCAATTTGGGGAAATTTAGGGGAATTTGGGGAAATTTGGGAAATTTTGGGGAATTTTGGGGAAAATTTGGGGAATTTTGGGGGAAAATTTGGGGAAATTTTGGGAGATTTGGGAAATTTGGGAAATTTGGTGAATTTTTATGGGGAATTTCGGAGATTTGGGGAAATTTGAGGGAATTTGGGGGATTTTGGGGGAATTTTGGGAGAATTTGGGGGAAATTTGGGGAAATTTGGAGAAATTTGGAGGAATTTTGGGAGAAATTTGGGGGAATTTGGGGAATTTGGGAAATTTGGGAAAACTTGAGAGAAAATTGGAAAAATTCGAGAGAAATTTGGGGAATTTGGGAAATTTTGGGAGAATTTGGGAGAATTTGGGGAAATTTGGGTGATTTGGGGAATTTTGGGGAATTTCGGGAATTTTGGGAAATTTTGGGAAATTTTGGGAGAATTTGGGAGAATTTGGGGAAAATTGGGCTAATTTGGGAAATTTGGGAAATTTTGGAGAATTTGGGGAAAATTTGGGGGAATTTGAGACAAAATTGGGAAAATTCGAGCAAATTTGGGGGAATTTTGGGGAAATTTGGGAG
Organism: Luscinia luscinia; assembly: GCA_034336685.1. Classification (NCBI taxonomy): domain Eukaryota; kingdom Metazoa; phylum Chordata; class Aves; order Passeriformes; family Muscicapidae; genus Luscinia; species Luscinia luscinia. The sequence continues at coordinate 8,314 of JAKWBO010000133.1, forward strand.
AATTTGGGCGAAATTTGGGGAAAATTTGGGAAAATTTGGGGAAAATTTGGGGAATTTGAGAGAAAATTGAGAAAAATTCGAGACAAATTTGGGGGAATTTTAGGGGAAATTAGGGAAAATTTGAGAGAAATTTGGAGGAAATTTGAGGATTTTGGGGATTTTTGGGGAATTTGGGAGAAATTTGGTGAATTTTTATGGGAATTTTGGGAGATTTTGGGGTAATTTGGGGAAATTTTGGGGAATTTGGGGAATTTGGGGAAATTTGGGGAATTTGGGGAAATTTGGGGAAGATTTGGGAGAAAATTTGAGAAAAAAATTGGGAAAAATTCGAGAGAAATTTGGGAGAATTTGGGGAAAATTTGGGAGAATTTGGGAAAATTTGGGAAATTTGGGGAAATTCGGAGAATTTTGGGGGAAATTTGTGGAAATTTGGGGAAATTTGGGGAATTTGGGGAGTTTGGGGGAGTTTTTAATGTTTTATATTTTATATTTTATGTTGTATATTTTATTTCTATTTTGATATTTTAAACTTTATTTTTATATTTTACATTTATATTTAATTCCCAGGAGTGCCCCCAGGACACGCTGACGCCGCTATTCCATATTTTATATTTTATTTAATTTTATTTATTTATATTCCTCCAGGAGTGTCCCCGGACACGCTGACGCCGCTTATTTTATATTTTATTTTATATTTTATATTTATTTATAATTTATTTTATATTTATTTTCCCAGGAGTGCCCCCGGGACACGCTGACGCCGCTAATTTATATTTTATATTTTATATTATTTATATTTTATATTTTATTTTATTTTCCCAGGAGTGCCCCCAGGACACGCTGACGCCGCTATTCTATATTTTATATTTTATATTATTTATATTTTTATATTTATAATTTTATTTATATTTCAGGAGTGCCCCCGGGACACGCTGAGGCCGCTAATTTATATTTTATATTTTATATTATTTATATTTTATAATTTATATTTTATATTTTATATTATTTATATTTTATATTTTATTTTTATATTTCAGGAGTGTCCCCAGGACACGCTGACGCCGCTATTCTATATTTTATATTATTTATATTTTTATATTTATAATTTATATTTATTCCCAGGAGTGCCCCCGGGACACGCTGACGCCGCTATTCTATATTTTATTTTATATTCTATATTTATTTATAATTTATTTTATATTTATTTCCTATTTCAGGAGTGTCCCCAGGACACGCTGACGCCGCTATTCTATATTTTATATTATTTATATTTTATATTATTTATATTTTATATTTATTTTTCAGAGTGCCTCAGGACACGCTGACGCCGCTATTCTATATTTTATATTTTATATTATTTATATTTTATATTATTTATATTTTATAATTTATATTTTATATTTTATATTTATTTATTTTATATTTATTTATATTTTTTCAGGAGTGTCCCCAGGACACGCTGACGCCGCTATTCTATATTTTATAATATTTATAATTTATATTTTATATTTATTTTTATTCCCAGGAGTGTCCCCAGGACACGCTGACGCCGCTATTCTATATTTTATATTTTATATTATTTATAATTTATATTTTATATTTTATATTTTATATTCTATATTTCATATTTTATTTATTTATAATTTATTTTATTTATATTTCAGGAGTGCCCCCGGGACACGCTGACGCCGCTAATTTATATTTCTATATTTTATTTAATTCTATATTTTATACTTTATATTTTATTTTATTTTTATATTTCAGGAGTGTCCCCAGGACACGCTGACGCCGCTATTCTCTATTTTATATTTTATATTTTATATTTTATATTTATTTATTTTATTTATTTTTTCAGGAGTGTCCCCAGGACACGCTGACGCCGCTATTCTGTATTTTATATTTATAATTTATATTTTATATTTTATATTTTATATTTTATATTTTATATTTTATATTTTATATTTTATTCATTTATATTTTATTTTATTTTATATTTATTTTTATTCCCAGGAGTGTCCCCAGGACACGCTGGACGCCGCTATTCTGTATTTTATATTTTATATTTTATATTTATTTATAATTTATTTTTATATTCCAGGAGTGTCCCCAGGACACGCTGACGCCGCTGACCCCTGCGCGTGACCACGCGGCCGCGGGGACGCTGGGTGGGGGCGGGCGGGAGCGCTGCGCCGCGCTCGCGCCTGCCTCGGACAGCGCCGTGACGTCATCGGTGGGGCGGGGCCTGGGGGCGGGAAACCTGGGGAGGGATTTGGGGGAAATGTTTAGGGGGATTTGGGGAATTTGGGGGATTTGGGGAATTTTGGGGAAATTTTGGGGAAGATTCGAATAAATTTGTGGAAATTTGGGGATTTTAGGAATTTTGGGGATTTTGGGGAAATTTGGGAGAAATTTGGAAGATTTGGGGGAAATTTGGGGAATTTGGGGAAATTTGGGAAAATTTGGGGAAATTTTGGGGAATTTTGGGAAATTTTGGGGAAATTTGGGAGAAATTTGGGAGAAATTTGGGGAAATTTGGTGGAATTTTGGGGAAATTTTGAGGAATTTGGGGAATTTGGGGGAATTCTGGGGAATTTGGGGGAAATTGGGGAAATTTGGGAATTTGGTGATTTTAGGGAAATTTGAGGGAAATTTGGGAAAGTTCGAGAGAAATGTGGGGGAATTTTAGGAATTTTGGGGAAATTTGGGAAAATTGAGAGAAATTTGGTGAAATTTGGGGAGAATTTTGGAATTTGAGGAAATTTGGGGAAATTTTGGGAGAAATTTGGGGATTTTGGGAGATTTGGGGAACAATTGAAATTTGGAAAATTTGGGAGAATTTTGGGGAATTTGGGGAATTTGGGGAATTTGGGGAAAATCTGGGGATTTTGGGGGAAAATTTGGGAAATTTTGGGAATTTTGGGGAATTTTGGGAAAATTTGGGGAAATTTGGGAATTTTTGGGAAATTTGGGAAAATTTGGGAAATTGGGGAAATTTTTGGAGAATTTTGGGGAATATTTGGGAAAAATTTGGGAAATTTGGTGGAAATTTGGGGGAAATTTTGGGGAATATTGGGGATGTTTGGGGAAATTTGGGGAATTTTGGGGAATTTGGGAATTTTGGAGAAATTTGGGGAAATTTTGGGGAATTTGGGGAAATTTCGGAATTCGGGAACTTTGGGGGATTTTATGGAGATTTTAAAAATGGGGGAAAAACGTAAAAAAAAAAGTAAAAATTGATAAAACCATCAAATTTTCCCAGTTTTCTACTCCCCAATCATTTCCCAAATTTTTCCTCAAATTTCCCTCAAATTTCCCCAACTTCCCAAATTTCGTGCCAGCTGCCGCTCGAAAGACGACTGCAGGCCCCGACAATTCCTGCCAGGACGAGCTGAGCCTGGGGCTGAGACGACAGGGGTGAGGATGGGGGAATTTGGGGATTTTGGGGATTTTGGGGATTTGGGAAAAATTTGGGGGATTTGGGGGAAATTTGGGAGAAATTTGGGGAATTTGGGAGAAATTTGGGGAATTTGGGGAAATTTGGGGATTTTGGGGATTTTGGGGATTTTGGGGAAAAATTTGGGGGAGTTGGGAAAAATTTGGGGGATTTGGGGAAAATTGGGAGAAATTTGGGGGGAAATTTGGGAAAATTGGGGAATTTTGGGGAATTTTGGGGAAAATTTGGGGAATTTTGGGGGAAATTTGGGGGAAATTTGAGGGATTTGGGAAAATTTGGGGGATTTGGGGAAAATTGGGAGAAATTTGGGGAAATTTGGGGAAAATTTGGGGGAATTTGGGGGAAATATGGGGAAATTTGGGGAATTTGGGGAAAATTTGGGAGAGATTTGGGGAATTTAGGGAAAATTTAGGGGAATTTGGGGAATTTGGGAGGTTTTGGGAGAAATTTAGGTAAATTTTGGGGATTTTGGGGATATTTGGGGAATTTGAGAGATTTTGGAGAAATTTGGGGGAAATTTGGAGGAATTTGGGAGAATTTGGGGGAAATTTGCATAAAAATTTAGAAGAAATTTTGGGAGGTTTTGAGGAGAAATTTGGAGGAATTTGGGGAGATTTGGGGAATTTAGGGAAAATTTGGGAAAATTTGGGGGAATGTGGAAAATTTGAGAGAAATTTCGGGGAAATTTGGGGAATTTGGGGAAAATTTTAGGAAAATTGGGAGAAATTTGGAGGCATTTGGGGAAATTTCGGGAGATTTGGGGAAATTTGAGAGATTTTGGGGAAATTTGGGGAAAATTTGGAGGAATTTGGGGAAAATTTGGGGGAAATTTCATAAAAATTTAGAAGAAATTTGGGAGGTTTTGGGAGAAATTTGGAGAAATTTGGAGGAATTTGGAGGAAATTTCGGGAGATTTGGGGAATTTGAGAGATTTTGGGAGAAATTTGGTGAAAATTTGGGGAAATTTGGGGAAAATTTCACAGAAATTTAGAAGAAATTTGGGAGGTTTTGGGAGAAATTTGGGGAATTTGGGAAAATTTGGGGAATTTGGGGGAAATTTGGGGAAATTAGGGGAAATTTTAGGAATTTGGGGAAAATTTGAGAGAAATTTGGAAGAAATTTGGGAAATTTGGAAGAAATTTGGGAGAATTTGGGGGAAAATTTGGGGAAATTTCATAGAAATTTAGAAGAAATTTGGGAGGTTTTGGGAGAAATTTGGAGGAATTTTGGGTAAATTTGGGGAATTTGGGTGAAATTTGGGGAGATTTGAGGAATTTGGAGAAATTTGAGAGAAATTTGGGGAAATTTTGGGGAAATTTTGTCGGATTTTTTGGATGATTTTGGGGACATTTTGGGATATTTCGGGATATTTCTGGGATATTTTGGGGATATTTTGGGGATATTTTGGGTGATTTCGGAATATTTTGAGGTGATCCCGGGATATTTTGGGGATATTTCGGGGATATTTCGGGATATTTTGGGGTGATCCCGGGATATTTCGGGATATTTTGGGGATATTTCGGGATATTTTGGGGTGATTTTTGGGGATATTTTGGGGATATTTTGGGGATATTTTGGGATATTTCGGGGATATTTTGGGGTGATCTCGGGATATTTCGGGGATATTTTGGGGGATATTTCGGGATATTTCGGGATATTTTGGGGTGATTTTTGGGGATATTTTGGGGATATTTTGGGGATATTTTGGGATATTTCTGGGATATTTGGGGATATTTCGGGGATATTTCGGGATATTTCGGGGATATTTTGGGATATTTCGGGATATTTTAGGGATATTTTGGGGATATTCTGGAGATATTTTGGGGATATTTTGGGATATTTCGGGATATTTTGGGGATGTTTCAGGATATTTTGTCGGATTTTTGGTGATTTTGGGACATTTCAGGATATTTTTCGGATTTTGGGATATTTTGGGGTGATTCGGAATATTTCGTGATATTTCTGGGATATTTCGGGATATTTGGGATATTTCGGATATTTTGGGATATTTCGGATATTTTTGGGATCGGAATATTTTGGGGATATTTTGGGGATATTTTAGGGTGATTTTCTGGGATATTTTGGGATATTTTGGGGATATTTTTGGGGTGATTTCCGGGAATATTTTGGGAATATTTTGGGATATTTTGGGGATATTTCGGGATATTTTAGGGTGATTTTGGGGATATTTTGGGGATATTTTGGGGTGATTTCTGGGAATATTTTGGGATATTTCGATATTTTGGGGATGATTTTGGGGTGATTTCAGGATATTTTGGGTGATCCGGATATTCCGGGATATTTCGGGATATTTTGGGTGATTTTTGGGATATTTTGAGGATATTTTGGGATATTTTGGGATATTTCGGGATATTTTTGGGTGATTTTGGGAATATTTTGGGGATATTTTTGGGATATTTTGGGATATTTCGGGATATTTCGGGATATTTCGGGATATTTTGGGGATATTTTGGGATATTTCGGGATATTTCGGGATATTTCGGGATATTTCGGGGATATTTTGGGGATATTTTGGGATATTTTGGGGATATTTCGGGGATATTTTTGGTGTGATTCCGGGATATTTTGGGGTGATATTTCGGGGATATTTTGGGGATATTTTAGGAGGATATTTTGGGGATATTTTGGGGATATTTCGGGATATTTTGGAGATATTTCGAGGATATTTTGGGATATTTTGGGATATTTCGGGATATTTTCGGGATATTTCGGGATATTTTGGGGATGATTTTCGGGGATATTTTGGGGATATTTCGGGGATATTTTGGGGTGATTTTGGGGATATTTCGGGATATTTTGGGGATATTTCGGGATATTTCGGGATATTTTGGGGATATTTCGGAGATATTTCAGGGATATTTTGGGGACATTTTGGGATATTTTGGGGATATTTCGGGATATTTTCGGTGTTGATTCCGGGATATTTTGGGGTGATTTTCGGGATATTTTGGGGATATTTTGGGGATATTTCTGGGATATTTTGGGGTGATTTTCGGGATATTTTGGGGATATTTTGGGATATTTCGGGATATTTCGGGATATTTTGGGGATATTTTGGGGATATTTCGGGATATTTCGGGATATTTCGGGATATTTTGAGGTGATCCTGGGATATTTCGGGATATTTCGGGATATTTTGGGGATATTTTGGGGATATTTTGGGGTGATTCCGGGGTGATTTTGGGGATATTTTAGGGATTTTTGACGTGATTTTTGGATTATTTTGGGGATATTCCGGGATATTTTGAGGTGATCCCGGGGATATTTTGGGATATTTCGGGGATATTTTGGGGATATTTTGGGGATATTTTGGGTGATTCTGGGTGATTTTGGGGATATTTTTGACGGATTTTTTGACGGATTTTTGGTTATTTTGGGATATTCGGGGATATTTTGGGGATATTTTGGGGATATTCGGGGATATTTCGGGGTGATTTCGGGCTCTCCCGCCCCCAGGCTGCCGGAGCTGGTGGTGGGGGAGGGGACGCGCTGGAGCTGACCCTGACCCTGGCGAACGGCGAGGAGTTCCTTCGGGCGGGGTGGCGCTGGAGCACCCGCGGCGCTGAGCTACCGTAAGCTGGAGGTGATCCAGGTAACCCCAAAACCCCCCAAAATTCCAAAATCGGCCCGAAACAGCCAAAAAAACCCGCAAAATCCCGAAAAATTCGCCATGAAATGCCCGAAAATCAAAAAATCCGCCCGGAGATACCCCAAAAATGCCCCAAAAATCGCAAAACCAGCCTCGAAACAGCAAAAAAACCCTGCAAAGATTCCTAAAAATTTCACCCTGAAATACCCAAAAAAGCCAAAAAATTCATCCAGAAATACCACAAAAATCCCAAAATTCACCCTGAAATATCCTCAAAAAGACGCCCCAAAAATTCGCCTGAAACAGCCCAAAATAAAACCCACAAAAATTCCTTAAAAATTCACCCTGAAATACCCAAAAATCCCAAAAATCCACCTTGAAATACCCCAAAAATCCCAAAAATTCACCCTGAAATATCCCCAAAACCCGCCCGAAACAGCCAAAATATCTGCAAAAATCCTAAAATTCACCCTGAAATACCCAAAAATCCCAAAAATTCACCCTGAAGTATCCCCAAAAGACGCTCCAAAAATCGCAAAACCCGCCCGGAAACAGCAAAAACCCGCAAAAATCCCTAAAAATTAACACTGAAATGCCCCAAAACCGAAAAATTCACCCAAAAATTCCCAAAAAATACCAAAATCCACCTTGAAATATCCCCAAAAAATCCCAAAAATTCACCCTGAAATATCCTCAAAACGCCCCAAAATCCGCCTGGAAACAGCCAAAAAAAACCCAAAAAATCCCTAAAAATTCGCCATGAAATGCCCCAAAAACCGAAAAATTCTTCCTGAAATATCCCAAAATCCCAAAATTCACTCCAAAATTCCCATTGAAATACCCAAAAATAACCTCGCAAAACCCCGAAAATTCTCCCCAAAATCTCCCAAATTTCACCGGAAATAGCCCAGAATCCTCCCAGTTCATCCCAGTCCATCCCAGTCCATCCCAGTTCCTCCCAGTCCATCCCAGTTCATCCCAGTCCCTTCAGTTCATCCCAGTTCATCCCAGTTTATCCCAATCCCTCCCAGTCCCTTCCAGTTCCCCCCCAGTCCCTCCCAGTTTATCCCAATCCCTCCCAGTTCACCCCAGTCCCTCCCAGTCCCCCCAGTCCATCCCAGTCCATCCCAGTCCCTCCCAGCTCCCTCCCAGTTCTATTCCCAGTCCCTCCCAGTCCCTCCCAGTCCCCCCAGTCCCTCCCAGTTTATCCCAGTTCATCCCAGTTTATCTCAGTCGCTCCCTGTTCCCTCCCAGCCGCTCCCAGTCCCTCCCAGTTCATCCTAATCGCCTCCCAGTCCCCCAGTTCATCCCAGTCCCTCCCAGTTCATCCCAGTCCCTCCCAGTTCATCCTAATCGCCTCCCAGTCCCCCCCAGTCCTCCCAGTCCCTCCCAGTTTATTCCCAGTCCCCCAGTCCCTCCCAGTCCCCCAGTCCCTCCCAGTCCCTCCCAGTCCCCCCAGTCCCTCCCAGTCCCTCCCAGTCCCTCCCAGTTCCTCCCCAGTCCCCCAGTCCCTCCCAGTCCCCCCAGTCCCCCAGTCCCTCCCAGTTCCCTCCCAGTCCCTCCCAGTCCCCTCCCAGTTCCCTCCCAGTTTATTCCCAGTCCCCCCAGTCCCTCCCAGTTCCCCCCAGTTCCCCCAGTCCCTCCCAGTCCCTCCCAGTCCCCCAGTCCCTCCCAGTCTCACCCAGTCCCGCAGGACTCGCGCCGGGCCGGGTCCCTGCTCTGCCACTCGGGGCGCCGCGAGGCCGCGGGCGGAGCTCGGTGTGCGCGGTGCGGCGCCGGTGCTGCGCAGGGGCGCGGTGAGTGCCCGGGTGACGTCATCGGGTCACCTGTGTGACGTCATCGATGTGTGTGTGTGATGTCATTGTGTTACCTGTGTGACGTCATCGGTGTCGTGTGTGAGGTCATCGGGTCACCTGTGTGACGCCATCGGGTCACCTGTGTGGCGCCATCGATGTCGTGTGTATGACGCCATCGGTGTTACCTGTGGGTGTCATTGTCTTACCTGTGATGTCATCGATGTTACCTGTGTGACGTCATCGGTAGTCAGCTGCATGACGCCATCGGCGTTACCTGTGTGACGCCATCAGTGCCGTGTGTGATATCCTTGTGTTACCTGTGTGACGTCATCGGTGTTAGCGGTGTGATGTCATCAGTGTTACCTGTGTGACGTCATCGGGTCACCTGTGTGACGTCATCGGTGTCACGTGTGCGACGCCATCGGTGTCGTCTGTGTGACGTCATCGGTATCGTGTGTGTGACGTCATTGTGTTAGCTGTGTGGCGTCATTGTGTCACCTGTGTGACGTCATTGTATTACCTGTGATGTCATCTATGTTACCGATGTGGCGTCCATTGTGTCACCTGTGTGACGTCATTGTGTCACCTGTGTGATGTCATCTATGTTATCTGTGTGACGCCATTGTGTTAGCTGCGTGACGTCATTGTGTCACCTGTGTGACGTCATTGTGTTGCCTGTGATGTCATCTATGTTACCTGTGTGACGCCATCGGCGTCGCCTGTGCGATCATCCTGTCACCTGTGTGATGTCATCTATGTCAGTTACGACATCATCAGTGTCACCTGTGTGACGTCATCGGTGTGATGTAATTGGCGATACAGGTGTGACGTCATCGGTGTCATCTCTGTCTCTCACCTGTCCCCATCTCACCTGTCCATCTCTCACCTGTCCAATCTCACCTGTCCCATCTCACCTGTCCATTCTCACCTGTCCCTGTATCTCACTCTGTCCCGCCTCACCTGTCCCATCTCACCTGTCCGTCTCTCACCTGTCCATCTCTCACCTGTCCATCTCTCACCTGTCCCAGGTGCGTTCCGCCTCCTCTGGGCGTTCCCGGACGCCGAGCTGGGGACGGCCTGGAGGTGACGGCCAACGCCACCAGGTGAGGGACAGGTGGGACAGGTGGGGACAGGTGGGACAGGTGTGGGACAGGTGTGCCAGGTGTGTGCCAGGTGATGTGCCAGGTGTGCCAGGTGTGTGCCAGGTGTGCCAGGTGTGTGCCAGGTGTGCCAGGCCCGGCCAGGTGAGGCCTCAGGTGACCTCGTGCTCTGTGACAGTGACAACGGCGGCTCCGGTGGGCGTGGCCAGAGCGTGACCATCCCGGTCCGGTACCAGGTGTTCCTGGTGCTCGCCAGGTGAGTGACCTGACCTGGTGACGCATCGGTGTCACCTGGGACGCCATCAGTGTCGCATCTGTGTTTCACCTGTGTGACGTCATCAGTGCCAACCTGTATGATGTCATCAGTGTAATGTGTGTCACACCTGTGTGACGTCATCAATGTCACGTGTGTGTCACACCTGTGTGATGTCATCTCCGACACCTGTGTGACGTCATCAGTGTCACACCTGTGTGATGCAATCGGTGTCGCATGTGTGACGCCATCTACGCCACCCGAGTCACCCGCGTGACGTCAGCAGTGTCACCTGTGTCACCTGTGTGCGTGTTACACCTGTGTGACGTCATCTGTGTCATCGCCACCTGTGTGACGTCATCTGTGTCACCTGTGTGATGTCATCAGTGTCACCTGTGTGACGTCATCATTGTACCTGTGTCACCTGTGTTATGTCTGTGTGATGTCACCTGTCTCACCTGTGTCTCACCTGTCCAATCTCACCTGTCCCATCTCACCTGTCCCATCTCACCTGTCCCAATCTCACCTGTCTCACCTGTCTTCTCACCTGTATCTCACCTGTATCTCACCTGTCTCACCTGTCCTCACCTGTATCTCACCTGTCCAATCTCACCTGTATCTCACCTGTATCTCACCTGTATCTCACCTGTCTCACCTGTATCTCACCTGTCTCACCTGTCCATTCTCACCTGTCTAATCTCACCTGTTCTCACCTGTATCTCACCTGTCCAATCTCACCTGTTCATTCTCACCTGTATCACCTGTTCATTCTCACCTGTCCAATCTCACCTGTGTCTCACCTGTCTCTCACCTGTATCTCACCTGTTCATTCTCACCTCTCAGCTGTCCCATCTCACCTGTATCTCACCTGTCCCATCTCACCTGTATCTCACCTGTCCAATCTCACCTGTCTCACCTGTATCTCACCTGTATCTCACCTGTCTCTCACCTGTCTCACCTGTCTCACCTGTCTAATCTCACCTGTCTCACCTGTATCTCACCTGTCTCTCACCTGCCTCACCTGTCCAGTCTCACCTGTATCTCACCTGTCTCACCTGTATCTCACCTGTATCTCACCTGTTCATTCTCACCTGTATCTCACCTGTCCTGTCTCATCTGTCTCTCACCTGTCCAATCTCACCTGTCTAATCTCACCTGTCCTGTCTCACCTGTCTTATCTCACCTGTCCATTCTCACCTGTGTCTCACCTGCAGCGCCGCCCGACTCCACCCGTTACCTGAACGTCACCGCCGGGGCCTCCCTCCCCCCGCCCCCTCACCCACCACTACCAGGTGAGCTCACCTGCGTGACGTCACCGCCGCCCGGCGTGACGTCACCGCCGCCTCACCTGCCGCACCTGTCGCCAGGTGAAGGCGCTGGGGCAGCGCGGCCTCCCGGCCAACGTCACCTTCCGGTCCCGACTCACCTGGGCCAGGAGCGGCTCTGGGAGCAGCTGGGGTCACACCTGAGCAGGTGAGGGCCGAAAAGGGTCCCGAAATCCCCAAAACGGCCCCGAAATCACTGGAAACGGCCCCAAAATGGTCCCCAAAATTGCCTAAAACTGACCCCAAAACGGCCCGAAATCGCCAGAAACGGCCCCAAAAACGGCCCCAAAATCGCCAGAAACGGCCCCAAAACGGTCCCAAAATTACCCGAAACTGACCCCAAAACGGCCCCAAAATTCCCCAAAACTGCCCCAAAATCGCCAGAAACGGCCCCAAAAACGGCCCCAAATCCCCCAAAACTGCCCCAAAAACGGCCCCGAAATTACCCAAAACTGCTCCAAAAATCAATAAAAACCACGCCAAAAATGGTCCCAAAAGTATTCCAAAATGGTCCCAAAAATGGCCCCAAAATCGTCTCCAAAATTGTCCCAAAAACGGCCTCAGAATTGACCCAAAACGGGCCCCAAAATGGCCCCAAAATTTCCAAAAACTGCTCCAAAACGGTCCCAAAAACGGTCCCAAAATTACCCAAAACTGCCCCAAAATCCCCGAAATCGCTCCCAAAACCGGCCCCAAAAACGGTCCCAAAATTACCCAAAACTGCCCCAAAACCGCCCCAAATCGACAGAAACTGCCCCAAAATGGTCCTAAAATTACCCAGAACTGCTCCCAAAACGGTCCCAAAAGGTCCCAAAATTTCCAAAATAGCCCCAAAAACGGCCCCAAAATTACCCCAAAACTGCTCTGAAAGTGGCCCCAAAAATGGTCCCAAATCCCCCAAACTGCTCCCAAAAGAGGCCCCAAAACGGCCCCAAAATCTCCAAACAACCCCAGAAATTGCCCCAAAACGGCCCCAAAATCACCAGAAACTGCCCCAAAATGGTCCCAAAATAAAAACCACACTAAAATGGCCCCCAAAATCCCCCAAAACGCCCCAAAATCACTAAAACCGTGCCCCAAAATGGTCCCAAAATTTCCAAAACTGCTCCCAAAACCGGCCCTAAAATCGACAGAAACGGCCCAAAAACGGTCCCAAAATTACCCAAACTGCTCCCAAAAATGGTCCCAAAAGGGCCCCAAAATCTTCCAAAAATGGTCCCAAAAACGGGCCCCAAAATTTCCAAAACTACCCCAAAAGTGGCCCCAAAACTGGTCCCAAAATCGCCATAAACTGCCCTAAAAATGCCCTAAAATGGCCCCAAAACGCCCCAAAATTACCCCAAACTGCCCCAAAACGCCCTAAAATCACCAGAAACTGCCCTCCCAAAAATGGTCCCTAAAATAAAAAAAACCACACTAAAAATGGCCCCAAAGTCGCCAAAACGGTCCCAAAAATCAATTTCAAAACCATGCCAAAAATGGCCTCAAAATCTCCAAAATGGTCCCAAAACCGGCCCTAAAATTGCACTAAAACGGCCCCAAAATGGTCCCAAAATTACCCAAAACTGGTTCCCAAAAATGGTCCCAAAATGGCCCTAAAATCTCCAAAAATGGTCCCAAAAACGGGCCCAAAATTTCCAAAAACTGCCCCAAAAACGGCCCCAAAATTTCCAAAAACTACCCCAAAAATGGCCCCAAAACTGCACCAAAATCACATCATAAACGGCCCTAAAATCCCCCAAAATGGCCCCCAAAACGGCCCCAAAATTACCCAAAACTGCCCCAAAAACGGCCCCAAAATCGCCAGAAACGGCCCCAAAAACGGCCCGAAAATCACCTAAAACTGCTCCCAAAACGGCCCCAAAAAGGTCCCAAAATTTCCGAAAATAGCCCCAAAATGGTCCCAAAACCGGCCCCAAAATCACCAGAAACGGCCCCAAAAACGGCCCCAAAATTTCCCAAAACTGCCCCAAAAACGGCCCTCAAAAACGGTCCCAAAAACGGCCCCTAAAATCCCCCAAAACTGCCCCAAAATGGTCCCGAAATCCCCCAAAACGGCCCCAAAATCACCAGAAACGTACCCCAAAAACGGCCCCAAAATCACCAGAAATGGCCCCAAAATCAAAAAAAACCACACTAAAAATGGCCCCAAAATCTCCAAATATGGTCCCAAAACCGGCCCCAAAATCTCCAAAAATGTCCCCAAAATGTCCCAAAATGTCCCCAAAATCCCCAAAATCCCCAAAAATGCCCCAAAATCCCCAAAACCTCCCGAAATCCCCGGATTCGGCAGGAGGGGCCGCGGTGCCAGGAGGGCCCCGAGCGCCCGGGGGACGCACCTGGAGCTCACCTGGAGAGCACCTGGGACACGCTGGTGAGTCCCGAAAAATTCCCAAAATTTCCGAAATTCCCCAAATTCCCGAAATTCCCCAAATTCCCGAAATCGGGGACATTCCCAAAATCCGGAAAATTCACCTGAAATCGGAAAAATTCACCTAAAATTGGGGAAATTCCCAAAATTAGGGAAATTCCCAAAATACGGAAAATTCCTAAAATCAGGAAAGTTCCCAAAATCAGGGAAATTCCCAAAATTAGGAAATTTTTTCCCCGAATCAGGAAACTTTCCAGAAAATCGGGAAAATTTTCAAAAAATCCTGAGAATTTCCCCAAAATTGGGAAATTTGTAGCAAAATCGGGAGATTTTTCCCGAAATCCATAAAAATTTCCCAAAATTGGGAGAATTCTGCCCCAAATCCAGAAAATTTTCCCAAAATCGGGAGAATGTTTCAAAAATTGAAATAATTTTCCCAAAATCAGGAGAATTTTCCCAAAATTGGGAGAATTTTCCTCAAAATTTGGAGTATTTCCCCAAATCAAAATAATTTTCCCCAAAATCAGGAAAATTTTCCCCAAAATCTGGAAAATTCCCCCAAAATCAGGAGAATTTTCCCCAAAATCAGGAGAATTTTCCCCAAAATCAGGAGAATTTCCCCAAAATCCAGATAATTTTTCCCCAAATCAAAATAATTTTCCCCAAAATCAGGAAAATTTTCCCCAAAATCTGGAAAATTTCCCCAAAATCTGGAAAATTTCCCCAAAATCAGAATAATTTTCCCAAAATTTGGGAGGATTTTCCCAAAATTCGGAGAATTTCCCCAAAACCATGAAATTTTCCCCCAAAATCAGGCGGATTTTCCCAAAACCAGGATAATTTTTTCCCCAAAATAATGAAATTTTCCCAAAATCTGGAAAATTTCCCCAAAATCATGAAATTTTCCCCCAAACCAGGCGAATTTAGCCAAAATCGAGATAATTTTCCCAAAATTTGGGAGAATTTTCCCAAAATCAGGATAATTTTCCCAAAATCCTGATAATTTTTTCCCCAAAATCCTGAAATTCCCCCAAACCAGGCGGATTTTCCCAAAATCAGGAGAATTTTTTCCAAAATCGGGAGGATTGTCCCAAAATTTGGAGATTTTTCCCAAAATCAAGACAATTTTCCCAAAATAAGGAAAATTTTCCCAAAATTTGGAGAATTTTCACCAAATTTGGAGAATTTCCCCAAAATTTGGAGATTTTCCCCAAAACCAGGCGGATTTTCCCAAAATCGAGATAATTTTCCCAAAATTTGGAGAATTTCCCCAAAATCAGGATAATTTTCCCCAAATTTGGGAGTATTTCCCCAAATCAAAATAATTTCCCCCAAAATCAGGAAAATTTTCCAAAAATCGAGATAATTTTCCCAAAATAATGAAAATTTCCCCAAAATCCGGATAAATTTTTCCCCAAAATCATGAAAATTTCCCCAAAATCCGGATAATTTTTTCCCCAAAATCATGAAATTTTCCCCCCAAACCAGGCGGATTTTCCCAAAACCAGGAGAATTTTCCCAAAATCAGGAGAATTTTCCCCAAAATCTGGAAAATTTCCCCAAAATCAGGATAATTTTTTCCCCAAAATCAGGATAATTTTCCCGAAATTTGGAAAATTTCTCCAAAATAATGAAAATTTTCCCAAAATCCGGATAATTTTCCCCAAAACCAGGAGAATTTCCCCCAAAATCAGGAAAATTTTCCAAAAATCGAGATAATTTTCCCAAAATAATGAAAATTTCCCCAAAATCCGGATAAATTTTTTCCCCAAAATCCTGAAATTTTCCCCCCAAACCAGGCGGATTTTCCCAAAACCAGGAGAATTTTCCCAAAATCAGGAGAATTTTCCCCAAAATCATGAAAATTTTCCCAAAATCAGGATAATTTTTTCCCCAAAATAATGAAAATTTTCCCAAAATCTGGAAAATTTTCCCAAAATTGGGAGAATGTTTCAAAAACTGAGAGAATTTTCCCAAAATCAGGAGAATTTTCCCAAAATAATGAAAATTTCCCCAAATTTGGAGAATTTCCCCAAAATTGGGAGATTTTCCCCAAAATCAGGAGAATTTTTTCCCAAAATCAGGAGAATTTTTTTCCCAAAATCAGGAGAATTTTCCCCAAAATCTGGAAAATTTCCCCAAAATCAGGATAATTTTTTCCCCAAAATCAGGAAAATTTTCCCCAAAATCAGGATAATTTTCCCAAAATTTGGGAGAATTTCCCCAAAATCGGAAAATTTTGCCAAAATCAGGAGAATTTTCCCAAAATAATGAAAATTTCCCCAAATTTGGAGAATTTCCCCAAAATTCGGAGAATTTTCCCAAAATCCGGATAATTTTTTCCCCAAAATCCTGAAATTTCCCCCAAAATATGGAAATTTTCCCAAAATCACCGTTTTTCCCCCAAATTTCCGCCGCCAGGTGTGCCAGGCCTCACCTGCCATGAGTTCCATACTCCCTCCCCACCTGGAGCCCCCAAAATTTGGGGGTTCAGGGTGGAAGCGGCTGCGCCTGGGCTGAGTGGGACAGGTGAGCGGGGGAGGAGCTGAGGTGAGCGGGGGAGGGGCACAGGTGAGCGGGGGGAGGGCACACCTGGGACAGGTGAGCGGGGGGAGGGGCACAGGTGAAGCGGGGGGGGGAGGGGCACAGGTGAGCGGGGGAGGGGCACAGGTGAGCGGGGGGAGGGGCACAGGTGAGCGGGGGGAGGGGCACAGGTGAGCGGGGGGAGGGGCACAGGTGAGCGGGGGAGGGGCACAGGTGAGGGGGGAGGGGCACAGGTGAGCGGGGGAGGGGCACAGGTGAGCTGGGGGGAGGGGCACAGGTGAGCGGGGGAGGGGCACAGGTGAGCGGGGAGGGCACAGGTGAGCGGGGAGGGGCACACCTGGGACAGGTGAGCGGGGGAGGGGCACAGGTGAGCGGGGGGAGGGGCACAGGTGAGCGGGGGGAGGGGCACAGGTGAGCGGGGGGAGGGGCACAGGTGAGCGGGGGAGGGGCACAGGTGAGCGGGGGAGGGGCACAGGTGAGCGGGGGAGGGGCACACCTGGGACAGGTGAGCGGGGGAGGGAACAGGTGAGCGGGGGAGGGCACAGGTGAGCGGGGAGGGCACAGGTGAGCGGGGGGAGGGGCACAGGTGAGCGGGGGGGAGGGGCACAGGTGAGCGGGGGGAGGGGCACAGGTGAGCGGGGGAGGGGCACAGGTGAGCTGGGGAGGGGCACAGGTGAGCGGGGGGAGGCACAGGTGAGCGGGGGAGGGGCACAGGTGAGCTGGGGGAGGGGCACAGGTGAGCTGGGGAGAGGCACAGGTGAGCGGGGGAGGGGCACAGGTGAGCTGGGGGAGGGGCACAGGTGAGCGGGGGAGGGGCACAGGTGAGCGGGGGAGGGGCACAGGTGAGGCGGGGGAGGGGCACAGGTGGGACAGGTGAGCGGGGGGAGGGGCACAGGTGAAGCGGGGGAGGGGCACAGGTGAGCGGGGGGAGGGGCACAGGTGAGCGGGGGAGGGGCACAGGTGAGCGGGGAGGGGCACAGGTGAGCGGGGGAGGGGCACAGGTGAGCGGGGGAGGGGCACAGGTGAGCGGGGGGAGGGGCACAGGTGAGCGGGGGAGGGGCACAGGTGAGCTGGGGGGAGGGGCACAGGTGAGCGGGGAGGGGCACAGGTGAGCGGGGGAGGGGCACAGGTGGGACAGGTGGGAGGGGCACAGGTGAGCGGGGAGGGCACACCTGGGACAGGTGAGCTGGGGGAGGGGCACAGGTGAGCGGGGGGAGGGGCACAGGTGAAGCTGGGGGGAGGGGCACAGGTGAGGGGGGGGGAGGAGCACAGCTGGGACAGGTGGGGACACACCTGGATCTCACCTGTCCAACCTCACCTGTCCCACCTGTCCCATCTCACCTGTTCCATTCTCACCTGTCCAGACTCACCTGTCCATTCTCATCTGGATCTCACCTGGATCTCACCTGTCCATGTCTCACCTGTCCCGTCTCACCTGTTTGATCTCACCTGGGTGTTACCTGTCCAATCTCACCTGTCCATATCTCACCTGGATCTCACCTGTCTCTCACCTGTATCTCACCTGTCTATGTCTCACCTATTTTCACCTGTTCGATCTCACCTGGATCTCACCTGTCCCATCTCACCTGTCCAACCTCACCTGTCCCACCTGTCCATGTCTCACCTGTACAATCTCACCTGTGCAACTTCACCTGTCTCTCACCTGTCCCATCTCACCTGTCCAATCTCACCTGTCCCATCTCACCTGTCCCATCTCACCTGTCTCTCACCTGTCCATCTCTCACCTGTCCATCTCACCTGTCCCTGTATCTCACCTGTCCCATCTCACCTGTCCCATCTCACCTGTCCTGTCTCACCTGTCCATCTCACCTGTCCCATCTCACCTGTCCAATCTCACCTGTCCCATCTCACCTGTCCCATCTCACCTGTCCATTCTCACCTGCCCAATCTCACCTGTCCCGTCTCACCTGTCTCTCACCTGTCCATTCTCACCTGTCCCATCTCACCTGTCCAATCTCACCTGTCCCATCTCACCTGTCCATTCTCACCTGTCCCACCTCACCTGTCCATTCTCACCTGTCCCATCTCACCTATCCCATCTCACCTGTATCTCACCTGTATCTCACCTGTCCCATCTCACCTGTGCAGCTCCAGCAGCCCAAGCTCCACCTGTTCACCTCGGCCCAGGTGAGCTTTGACCAGCGGCGCTACAAGAACACCTGGGGGAGCAGCGAGCTGCAGGTGAGGGCGCTCACCTGGCCAGGTGTGTGTTACCTGTCCCAGGTGTGTTACCTGTGCCCAGGTATTTCTCACCTGTATTTTTTATTTCTCACCTGTATTTATTTCATTTCTCACCCGTGTTTTTTTTTATTTCTCACCTGTATATATTTTATTTTTCACCTGTATTTTTTATTTCTCACCTGTATTTATTTTATTTCTCACCTGTATTTTTTATTTCTCACCTGTATTTATTTTTTATTTCTCACCTGTATTTTTTATTTCTCACCTGTATTTATTGTTCATTTATTACCTGTATTTTTTTTTAATTTCTCAGCTATATTTATTTTTTATTTCTCACCTGTATTTATTTTCATTTGTCACCTGTATTTTTTTAAATTTCTCACCTGTATTTATTTTTATTTCTCACCCGTATTTATTTTTTATTTCTCACCTGTATTTTTTATTTCTCACCTGTATTTATTGTTCATTATATTTATTTTTTATTTCTCACCTGTATATATTCTATTTCTCACCTGTATTTATTTTCATTTCTCACCTGTATTTATTTTCATTTCTCACCTGTATTTATTTTCATTTCTCACCTGTATTTATTTTCATTTCTCACCTGTATTTATTTTTTATTTCTCACCCGTATTTATTTTTCATTCATTACCTGTATTTTTTTTTAATTTCTCACCTGTATTTATTTCATTTCTCACCTGTATTTATTTTATTTCTCACCTGTATTTATTTTTGATTTATTACCTGTATTTATTTTTTATTTCTCACCTGTATTTTTTATTTCTCCCCTGTATTTATTTTATTTCTCACCTGTATATATTTTATTTCTCACCTGTATTTATTTCATTTCTCACCTGTATATATTTTTTATTTCTTCCCTGTGTTTATTTTATTTCTCACCTCTATTTTTTATTTCTCACCTGTATTTATCTTATTTCTCACCTGTATTTATTTTTCATTTATTACCTGTATTTTTTTTTAATTTCTCACCTGTATTTATTTCATTTCTCACCTGTATATATTTTTCATTTCTCACCTGTATTTATTTTTATTTCTCACCTGTATTTATTTTTCATTTATTACCTGTACTTTTTTAAATTTCTCACCTGTATATATTTTATTTCTCACCTATATTTATTTTATTTCTGACCTCTATTTATTTCATTTCTCACTCGTATTTATTTTTTATTTCTCCCGTGTATTTATTTTATTTCTCACCTCTATTTTTTATTTCTCACCTGTATTTATTTTTCATTTATTACCTGTATTTTTTTTTATTTCTCACCTGTATTTATTTTTCATTTATTACCTGTATTTTTTTTATTTCTCACCTGTATTTTTTATTTCTCACCTGTATTTATTTTTATTTCTCACCTGTATTTATTTTTTATTTCTCACCCGTATATATTTCATTTCTCACCTGTATTTTTTATATTTTATTTCATATTTTATTTCGGTTCCTCACCTGCGCAGGTGCAGACGGACCTGGAGCAGGTGCTCTCCCCCAACCCCCTGCCCCTGATTTTGGGGGCGTCCCTGGGGGGGCTCCTCCTGCTGGGGCTGCTGGCGCTGGCGCTCTACAAGGTGAGGGGGCCCGAAATGTCCCAAAATCATCCCAAAATAACCCTGAAAATATCCCCAAAATCATCCCCAAAAAATCACCAAAATATCCCCAAAAAATCACCAAAATATCCGAAAAATAATCCCCAAAATATCCCCAAAATGTCCCAAAATCATCCCAAAATCACCCTGAAAATCACACCAAAATCACCCAAAATGTCCCAAAATCATCCCAAAAATCACCCTGAAAATATCCCCAAAATCATCCCCAAAAAATCACCAAAATATCCCAAAAAAATCACTAAAATATCCCAAAATAAACCAAAAATAATCCCCAAAATATCCCCAAAAAATCACCAAAATATCCCCAAAATAATCCCCAAAATTTCCCAAAATCATCCCAAAATCACCCCAAAAATTCACACCAAAATCACCCAAAATGTCCCAAAATCACCCCAAAAAATATTCACAAATATCCCAAAAATATCCCGGAAATATCCCCAAAATATCCCAAAATATCCCCAAATATCCCCAAAAAAATCACCAAAAATATCCCAAAATAAACTCAAAAATAATCCCCAAAATATCCCCCCAAAAAATCACCAAAATATCCCCAAAATCATCCCCAAAATCATGCCAAAAAATCACACCAAAATCACCCAAAATGTCCCAAAATCATCCCAAAAAATATTCACAAATATCCCAAAAATATCCCGGAAATAATCCCCAAAATATCCCGAAAATGTCCCCAAAAAAATCACCAAAATATCCCAAAATCACCCAAAATCTCCTAAATCCCTTTTCTGTTGTTTTGGGGTTTTTTCCTTTTTTGTTTTTTTTTTGTTTTTATTTTCAATTTTTTTCGGGTTTTATTTTAATTATAATTATTTTTTTAAATTTTTGTTTTAATTGTAATTTTAATTTTAATTTTAATTTTAATTTTAACTTTACTTTTATTTTGTATTTTTATTTTCGTTTTAATTTCAATTTTAACTTTAATTTTAATTTTAATTTTAATTTTAATTTCAATTTAATTTTAACTTTAATTATAATTTTAGTTTTAATTCTAATTTTTCTTATTTTAATTATAATTTTAACTTTAAGTTTAAAGTTGATGTTTAGTTTTAACTTTAAGTTTGAAGTTTTAGTTTTAATTTTAATTTTAATTTTAACTTTAATTTTAATTTTAACTTTTATTTTAATTTTAATTTGAATTTTAATTTTAACTTTAATTTTAATTTTAACATTAATTTTAACTTTATTTTTATTTTTAGTTTTATTTTTATTTTAGTTTTAATTTTAACTTTAGCTTTCATTTTTATTTTCATTTTTATATTAATTTTTATATTCATTTTTATTTTTATTTTTATTTTTGTTTTAATTTTAACTTTAACTTTCGTTTTCATTTTTATTTTCATTTTTATTTTTATATTCATTTTTATTTTTATTTTTATTTTTATTTTTATTTTTATTTTTATTTTTATTTTTGTTTTAATTTTAATTTTAACTTTCATTTTCATTTTTATTTTCATTTTTAGTTTTATATTCATTTCTATTTTTATTTTTATTTTTATTTTTATTTTTATATTCATTTTTATTTTTATTTTTATTTTTATTTTTATTTTTATTTTTATTTTTATTTTTATTTTTATATTCATTTTTATTTTTATTTTCATTTTTATTTTTATTTTTATATTTGTTTTAATTTTATATTTATTTTTATTTTTATTTTTATTTTTACTTTTATTTTTTAATTAATTTTTTTTTCAATTTTTCCCCCCAAATTCCCCCAGGTGGGATTTTTCCGGCGCCGCTACAAGGAGATGCTGGAGGGAGCCGAGACCCCCGGGGAGCCCCAGGAGTGACCCCAAAATTCACCCCAAAAAAATTTGGGAACCCTCAGGAATGCCCCAAAATTCTCCCAAAATTCTCCCAAAAAGTTTGGGAATCCCCAAAACCATTAAACCCTGAAGCTGCAACGGGTTCGTGTGGATGTTTCAATTTTTTGGGAATTTTTGGGAATTATTTCGGAATTTTTTGGGAATTTTTGGGGAATTTTTGGGGAATTTTTTGGGAATTTTTTGGGAATTATTTGGGATTTTTTTAGGAGTTATTTCGAAATTTTTGGGAATTATTTGGGAATTTTTTGGGAATTATTTGGGTTTTTTTCAGGAATTATTTGGGAATTATTTGGGAATTATTTGGGAATTTGTGGGAATTATTTCCGATTTTTTTGGGAATTATTTCAAAATTTTTGGGGAATATTCCAGAATTTTTGGGGAATTAATTGGGATTTTTTTAGGAATTATTTGGGAATTTTTTGGGGAATTATTTGGGAATTTTTGGGAACTAGTTGGAATTTTTTTAGGAATTATTTCGGAATTTTTGGGGGAATTCTTTCGGAATTTTTGGGAATTATTTGGGAATTTTTTTAGGAATTATTTCGGAATTTTTGGGAATTATTTGGGAATTTTTCGAAAATTATTTGGGAATTTTTTGGGAATTATTTGGGAATTTTTGTGAATTATTTGTGAAATTTTTAAGGATTATTTCAGAATTTTTTGAGAATTATTTATGAATTTTGTAGGAATTATTTCGGAATTTTTGGGAATTATTTGGGAAAATTTTGGGAATTATTTCGGAATTTTTGGGAATTATTTTGGATTTTTTTAGGAATTATTAGGGAATTTTTCAGGGAATTATTTCGGAATTTTTGAGAATTGTTTCGGAATTTTTCAGGGAATTATTTCGGAATTTTTTGGGAATTATTTTGGAATTTTTTGGGAATTAATTCATAATTTTTGGGGAATTATTCGGAATTTTTGGGAATTATTTCGGAATTTTTTGGGAATTAATTCAGAATTTTTGGGGAATTATTTCTGAATTTTTGGGGAATTATTTCAGAATTTTTGGGGAATTATCTCGGATTTTTTTGGGAATTATTTCGGAATTTTTTGGGAATTATTTGGAATTTTTGGGGAATTATTTGGGAATTTTTGGGGAATTATTTGGGAATTTTTGGGAATTATTTGGGATTTTTTTAGGAATTATTTGGGAATTTTTTGGGAATTATTTCGGAATTTTTGGGAATTATTTCAAATTTTCTGGGAATTATTTCTGAATTTTTGGGAATTATTTCAGAATTTTTGGGGAATTATTTCGGAATTTTTTGGGAATTACTTTGGAATTTTTGGGGAAATATTTCGGAATTTTTTGGGAATTATTTCGGATTTTTTGTGGTTTTGGGGGGATTTGAGGGAGGGGGGGATGTTGCAAAGTGAAAATGGAAATTGAACCGGAAATGGAAATTAAAATAAAAATTAAAAAAGAAAATAAAAATAAAAATAAAAATAAAAATGAAAATCGAAATTTTAAAAAATGGAAACAAAATGGAAATATTATAAAAACCAAAATATAAAAAGAAAAACAAAATCAAAAAACCAAAAACAACAACAAAAAGAACAAAAAAAAAAAAAAAAAAAGAAAAAACTAAAACAAAAATAAAACTAAAACTAAAAATAAAAATAAAAATTAAAAAAGAAATTAAAAAAATAAAAGTAAAAATAAAAGTAAAAATAAAAATAAAAATAAAAATAAATAAAAGACAAAAGTCAAATTCACCTAAATCTTCCCCAAATTCGGGATTTCCCGCCAAAAAAACCGCGGTGGGCGGGGTCTCGCTCTGCCACGCCCATATATAACAATGGGGGCGTGGCCAAACCGAGAAATTCCCATATTTGGTAAAAGGGGCGGGGCCAAACACGCCCATGGCCATATTTGGTAAAAGGGGCGGGGACAAAACCGCCCGTGCCCATATTTGGTAAAAGGGGGCGGGGCCAAACACGCACATGCCCATATTTGGAAAAAATGTGGCGGGGCCAAAACAGCCAATGCCCATATTTGGAATAAGGGGGCGTGGCCAAACCGACCATGTCCATATTTGGAAAAAGTGGGCGGAGCCAGAACCGCCCATGCCCATATTTGGAAAAAGGGGCGGGGCCAAAACCGCCCATGCCCATATTTGGAAAAAGGGGCGGGGCCAAAACCACCCATGCCCATATTTGACAAAAGGGGCGGGGGCCAAAAACGCCCATGCCCATATTTGGAAAAAGGGGCGGGGCCAAACCCGTCCATGCCCATATTTGGCAAAGGGGGCGGGGCCATAAACAACACGTGCCCTTATTTGGGAAAAGGGGCGGGGCCAGAGCCGCCTATGCCCTTATTTGGAACAAGGGGCGTGGCCAAAAAGCCAATACCCTTATTTGAAATAAGGGGGCGTGGCTAAACCAGAACATGTCCATATTTGAAAAAGGGCGTGGCCAAAACCGCCCATGCCCATATTTGGAAAAGGGGCGTGGCCAGAACAAATCCACACTCATATTTGGTAAAAGGGCGGAGCCAAAACAACCCGGACCCCATATTTGGAAAAGGGGCGTGGCCAGAACCGCCCACACCCGAATTTGGTAAAAAGGGGGCGGGGCCAAGCGGGGGCGGGGCTTGGGGAAGTCCCAGATCCCCAAAGCGAGGCCGGGAAAGCCCAAAACCGGCCCCAAAAATTCCCCCAAAAAAATCCCCAAAAAATTCGCCCGAGCTCGGCCCCTCCCCCCATGTCGCGACAGGTCCCGACAGGGCTCGCGCTGCTGCTGCTGCTGCTCGGTGAGTGCCGCCAAATTTGGGGAAATTTGGGGGTTTTTTGGGGTTTTTTGGGGGGTTTTTGGGGATTTTAAAGAGTTTTTTGGGGTTTTTTTAAAGGGAATTTTGAAGGGATTTTTTGGATTCTTTGGGGTTTTTTAGGGAACTTTGAAGAGATTTTTTCGGGTTTTTAATCGGATTTTAAAGGATTTTTGGGTTTTTAAAAGGGATTTTTTTGGGTTATTTTAGTTTTTGGGGGAATTTTAAAGGAATTTTTTTGGGTTTTAAAAGGGATTTTTTTGGGTGCTTTTTTAGTTTTTTCGGGGGAATTTTAAAGGGATTTTTGGGTTTTTGGGGTTTTTTTTAAATGGGATTTTAAAGGGTTATTTTAGGACAATTTAAAAGGTTTTTGGGGGTTTTTAGGGGATTTTGAAGAAGATTTTTGGGGTTTTTTAGGGGCTTTTTTGAGGATTTTATATTTTTTTTTCTCAGAGATTTTTAAAGATTTTTGGGGGGATTTTAAAGAAGATTTTTGGGGTTTTTTGGGGGATTTTAAAGAGTTTTTTACGGTTTTGGGGGGTTTTTTTTAAGGGAATTTTGAAGGGATTTTTTGGATTTTTGGGGTTTTAGGGAACTTTGAAGAAATTTTTTTCGGTTTTTTAAGCGGATTTTAAAGGGTTTTTGGGTTTTAAAGGGATTTTTTGGGTTATTTTAGTTTTTCGGGGGAATTTTAAAGGAATTTTTTGGGTTTTTGGGGTTTTTTAAAATGGGATTTTAAAGGGTTATTTTAGGAAAATTGAAAAGGTTTTGGGGGTTTTTGGGGGATTTTAAACAGGATTTTTGGGGTTTTTTAGGGGATTTTTGGATTTTTAGGGGGATTTTAAAGGATTTTTTGGTTTTTAAAAGGGATTTTTTGGGTTCTTTTAGTTTTTTCGGGGGAATTTTAAAGGAATTTTATTGGGATTTTTTTGGGTTTTTGGGGTTTTTTAAAATGGGATTTTAAAGGGTTATTTTAGGACAATTTAAAAGGTTTTTTGGGGTTTTTTTGGGGGGATTTTAAAGAGGATTTTTGGGGTTTTTTAGGGGCTTTGGGAGGATTTTAAAGTTTTTTTCTTAGAGATTTTAAAGGTTTTTGGGGGATTTTAAAGAGGATTTTTGGGGTTTTTTGGGGGGTTTTTGGGGTTTTTTTAAGGGAATTTTGAAGGGATTTTTTGGATTTTTGGGGGTTTTTTAGGGAACTTTGAAGAGATTTTTTCGGGTTTTTTTAAGCGGATTTTAAAGGATTTTTTGGGTTTTTAAAGGGGTTTTTGGGTTCTTTTTAGTTTTTTGGGAGGAATTTTAAATGAATTTTTTGGGTTTTAAAAGGATTTTTTGGGTTCTTTTAGTTTTTTGGAGGGGATTTTTAAAGAAGATTTTTGGGGGTTTTTTTAGGGGCTTTTTGAGGATTTTATAGTTTTTTCTCAGAGATTTTTAAAGATTTTTGGGGGGATTTTAAAGAGGATTTTTGGGGTT
The DNA here is from genome assembly GCA_034336685.1 of Luscinia luscinia. Classification (NCBI taxonomy): domain Eukaryota; kingdom Metazoa; phylum Chordata; class Aves; order Passeriformes; family Muscicapidae; genus Luscinia; species Luscinia luscinia. Next base: position 34,673 of record JAKWBO010000133.1, read on the forward strand.
TTTTCGGGGATTTTTTGGATTTTTTAGGGGATTTTAAAGGTTTTTGGGGAATTTTGGGGGTTTTTGGGGAGATTTTAAAGGGTTTTGGGGACTTTTTTGGGGTTTTTGGAGGCTTTTTTGGGGGGGATTTTAAAGTTATTTTTAGGGACTCTTCAAAGGGTTTCGGGGGATTTTTAGGGATTTTTAGGGGAATTTTAAAGAGTTTTTTTGTTTTTTTGGGGGATTTTAAAATTTTTTTATTATTTTAAAGGGTTTTTTAGGGGTTTTTAAAGGATTTTGGGGTTTTAAAGTGGAATTTTGGGGCCTTTTGGGTTTTTTTGGGGGGATTTTTATTATTTTTAGATTTTTAGGAATTTTTTGGGATTAATTTTGGTGCATTTTTGTGCGAAAAAATTCGGGATTTTTGGGGGTGTTGCCAAATTATTTTTCCTTTTTGGGGATTTTTGGGGATTTTTTCTGGGAAATTTTGGGTTTTTTTTCTTTTCTTATTCTTTTCTTTTTTCTTTTCTTTTTCTTTTTTCTTTTTTTTTTCTTTTCTTTTCTTTTTCTTTTTTCTTTTTCTTTTTTCCTATTTTTTTCTTTTTCTTTTCTTTTCCTTTTTTTCTTTGTCTTTTTCTTTTTTTCTTTTCTTTTCTTTTTCTTTTTTCTTTTTTCTTTTTTCTTTTCTTTTTCTCTTTTCATTTTCTTTTTTCTTTTCTTTTTCTTTTTTCTTTTTCTTTTTCTTTTTCTTTTCTTTTTCTTTGTTTTTCATTTTCTTTTTCTTTTTCTTTTTCTTTTTCTTTCTTTTTCTTTTTCATTTTCTTTTTCTTTTTCTTTTTCTTTTTCTTTTTCTTTCTTTTTCATTTTCTTTTTTTCTTTTTCTTTTAATTTTTTTCTTTTCTTTTTCATTTTCTTTTTTCTTTTTCTTTTCCTTTTTTTTTCTTTTTTCTCTTTCTTTTCTTTTCCTTTTTTCTTTTTCTTTTCCTTTTTTTTTCTTTTTCTTTTTTTCTTTTTTCTTTTCTTTCTTTCTTTTTTTTTTCTTTTTTTTTTGGAGTTGCCAAATTTTTTTGGGATGAGCCCCGGGGGTCCCCGGCGTGGGGGCGGGGCCGCGGGACCGGTCGGACCGGCCCCAAAAAACCCCAAAAATGAGCCCGGGGGGTGGGGGAGGGGCGGCGGGGGGAGGGGGAGGGCCGCGATCCCAAAATTCACCCAAAATTTCCTCCCCCCCCAAAAAAAAAGGAGCTGGGATCGCGGATGAGGCGGAATGTGAGTGATGGAAATGGGGAAAAAATCCCAAAATTTGGGGAAGGGAAACCAAAAATGGGAAAAAATCCAAAATTGGGGAAAAGGGGAACCGAAAATGGGAAAAATCCCAAAATTTGGGGAAAAGGGAAACCAAAAATGGGAAAAAAATCCAAAATTGGGGAAAAGGGGAACCGAAAAATGGGAAAAAATCCGAAAATTTGGGAAAATGAAAAAAAAAAAGGGAAAAGTCCCAAAATTTGGGAAAGGGGAACCAAAAATGGGGAAAATCCCAAAATTGGGGAAAAGGACCCGAAATTGGGGGAAAAATTCCAAAATTTGGGAAAAGGACCCAAAAATTGGGGCAAAAACCTCCAAAATTTGGGGAAAGGACCCGAAAATTGGAAAAAAAAAAATCCCAAAATTTGGGGAAAAGGAAACAAAAAATGGGAAAAATCCAAAATTTGGGAAAGGGGAACCAAAAATTGGGAAAAAATTCAAAAAATTGGGGAAAGGGACCCAAAAATTGGGGAAAAAAATCCCAAAATTGGGGAAGGGACCCAAAAATTGGGAACTGGAACCCCAAAATCGCCCCCCCGCCCCTCCCCCCCCAAATTCCGGGGGGTTGCGACAGAGGGGGGGAGGGGCGGGGCCCCAAAACCGCGGGGAGCCCCAAAAAGGGGAACTGGGACCCCAAAATCGGGAACTGGGAACCCCAAAAACGGGAACTGGGAACCCCAAAAAACCCAAAATGAAAGAGGGACCCCCCGGAGAGCCCCAAAATTCCCCAAATTCACCCCAAAAACAGCGAAAGTGCCCAAAAAATCCCCAAAATTGAGCCCGAGGATCCCAAATATGACCCGAGAGACCCCAAAATTCCCCAAATTCACCCCAAAACGACCCAAATTCACCCCAAAATTCCCCAAAATGACCCAAAAATTCCTCAACCACCCCAAAATTCCCCCAAATTCACCCCAAAATTCCCCAAAATGTCCCAAAATTCCCCAAATTCACCCCAAAATTCCCCAAATTCACCCCAAAATTCCCCAAAATGACCCAAAATTCCCAAAATTCACCCCAAAATTCTCCAAATTCACCCCAAAATTCCCCAAATTCACCCCGAACACCCCAAACCTGACCCTAAGGACCCCAAATCTCCCCCGAAAATCTCCCCAAAATGATCCCAAATTCCCCGAAATCCCCCGAAATCCCCCCAAATTTCCCTGAAATCCCCAAAATTCCCCTCGAAATCCCCCGAATTTCCCCAAATCTCCCCGAATTTCCCCAAAATTCCCAAATTTCCCAAAATCCCCCAAACATCCCGAATTTACCCTGAATTTCCCAAATTTCCCCCAAATCCCCCCCGAAATGACCCCAAATATCCCTCCAAATCCCCCCAAATTTCCCGGAATTTCCCCAGAAATGACCCCAAATCTCCTCGAATTTCCCCCGAAACGACCCCAAATACCCCCAAATTTCCCCAAATTTCCTGAATTTCACCCCAAATCCCCCAAACATCCCGAATTTCCCGAATTTCCGGAATTTCCCCAAACATCCCGAATTTTCCCCAAAATCTCCCCTAAACCCACCCGAAATCCCCCCAATATCCCCCAAAATCCCCCCAAATTTCCTGAATTTCCCAGAAATGACCCCAAATCTCCCTGAATTTTCCCCCAAACCCCCCAAATTTTCCGAATTTCACCTCAAATTCCCCGCAGGGTCTGGCTGCGGGCTGCCCCGCGCCCTGCCCCGCGTGGTGGGCGGGTCCCCCAAAAATCCCCCAAATTTCCCGAATTTCCCCCGAAACGGCCCCAAATCCCCCCAATATCCCCCGAAATCCCCAAATTTCCCAAATTTCCCAAATTTCTCCCAAAATCTCCCCAAACCCACCCGAAATGACCCCAAATCCCCCCGAACATCCCGAATTTCCCCAGAAATGACCCCCAATCCCCCCCAAATCCCCCCCAAATTTCCCCCAAATGCCCCGAATATCCCCCCGAAATCCCCCCAAATTTCCCGAATTTCCCAGAAATTTCCCCAAATTTCCGAATTTCCCCAAAATTTCACCCCAAATTCCCCGCAGGGTCTCTCTGCGGGCTGCCCCGCGCCCTGCCCCGCGTGGTGGGCGGCTCCTCCCAAAATCCCCGAAATCCCCCCGAAAATCCCCCCAAATTTCCTGAATTTCCCCCGAAACGGCCCCAAATCCCCCCAAATCCCCCCCAAATTTCCCCAAATTTCCGAATTTCCCCCAAATTTCCCCAAATTTCCCCAGGGTCTGGCTGCGGGCTGCCCCGCGCCCTGCCCCGCGGTAGGCGGGTCCCCCAAAATCCCCCAAATTTCCCGAATTTCCCGATTTTCCCCCAGAAACGACCCCAAACCTCCCCAAATTTCCCCAAATTTTCCGAATTCACCCCAAATTCCCGCAGGGTCCGGCTGTGGGCTGCCCCGCGCCCTGCCCCGCGTGGTGGGCGGCTCGCCCCAAAAATCCCCCCAAATTTCCCGAATTTCCCCCGAATTTCCCCAGAAATGACCCCAAATTTTCCCAAAATTCCCCCAAATTTCCCAAATTCCCCGCAGGGTCTCTCTGCGGGCTGCCCCGCGCCCTGCCCCGCGTGGTGGGCGGCTCCTCCCAAAAATCCCCCCAAATTTCCCGATTTTCCCCCGAAACGGCCCCAAATCCCCCCGAAATGACCCGAAATTTTCGGAATTTTCCCAAATTTCCCAAATTCACCCCAAATTTCCCCGCAGGGTCTGGCTGCGGGCTGCCCCGCGCCCTGCCCCGCGTGGTGGGCAGGTCCCCCAAAAATCCCCCAAATTTCCCGAATTTCACCTCGAATTTCCCCAGAGAATGACTCCCAAATCCCCCCCAAAATTTTTCCGAATTTTCCCAAAATTTCCTAAATTTCTAAATTCCCTGCAGAGGTCTGGCTGCGGGCTGCCCCACGCCCTGCCCCGCGTAGTGGGCGGGTCCCCAAAAATCCCCCAAATTTCAGAATTTCCCCGAATTTCCCCCGAAACGAGCCCTTTAAATCCCCCAAACACCCCGAATTTCCCCGAATTTCACCCCAAATTCCCCCAGGGTCTGGCTGCAGGCTGCCCCGCGCCCTGCCCCGCGTGGTGGGACAGGTCCCCCAAAATCTCTAAATCCCCGAAAATCCCCCAAATTTCCAGAATTTCACCCCAAATCCCCCCAAATTTTCCGAATTTTTCCGAATTTCCCCAAATTTCCCAAATTCCCCGCAGGGTCTGGCTGCGGGCTGCCCCGCGCCCTGCCCCGCGTGGTGGGCGGCTCCTCTAAAAATCCCCCCAAATTTCTCGAATTTCCCCCCGAATTTCCCCAGAAATGACCCCAAATTTTCCCGAATTTCCCCAAATTTCCCAAATTCCGCAGGGTCCGGCTGCGGGCTGCCCCGCGCCCTGCCCCGCGTGGTGGGCGGCTCGCCTGCCCGGCCCGGCCGCTGGCCCTGGGCGGTGTCGCTGCAGCTCGGGGGTCCCACGTGTGCGGGGGTCCCTGGTGAGCCCCGAGTGGGTCCTGACGGCCGCGCACTGCTTCGTGGGGTGAGATTTTGGGGGATTTGGGGATTTGGGGGGATTTTGGGGGATTTGGGGCGCACGGCTTCGTGGGGTGAGGTTTGGGGGATTTGGGGATTTTGGGGGCGCACTGCTTCGTGGGGTGAGATTTTGGGGGTTTTGGGATTTTGGGGGATTTGGGGGTTTAGGGGATTTTGGGGATTTTGGGAGCGCACTGCTTCGTGGGGTGAGGTTTGGGGGATTTTGGGGATTTTGGGGGCGCACTGCTTCGTGGGGTGAGATTTTGGGGGATTTGGGGGATTTTGGGGGATTTTGGGGGGATTTGGGAGGATTTGGGGGATTTGGGGGCGCACGGCTTCGTGGGGTGAGATTTGGGGGGATTTTGGGGGTTTTGGGGGATTTTGGGGAGATTTGGGGGATTTAGGGGCGCACTGCTTCGTGGGGTGAGATTTGGGGGATTTTGGGATTTTGGGGGGATTTGGGGGTTTTGGGGGATTTGGGGGATTTGGGGAGTTTTGGGGCACACTGCTTCGTGGGGTGAGATTTGGGGGGATTTTGGGGGTTTTGGGGGGTTTTGGGGGGTTTGGGGGTTTGGGGGTTTGGGGGATTTTGGGGGATTTGGGGGTTTTGGGGGTTTGTAGGGCGCACTGCTTCGTGGGGTGAGATTTGGGGATTTTTGGGGGATTTGGGGGCGCACTGCTTCGTGGGGTGAGATTTGGGGGGTTTTGGGGGATTTGGGGGATTTGGGGGATTTTGGGGGGTTTTGGGGGTTTGGGGGCGCACTGCTTCGTGGGGTGAGGTTTGGGGGGTTTGGGGGATTTGGGATTTTGGGGGGTTTGGGGGATTTGGGGGCGCACTGCTTCGTGGGGTGAGATTTTGGGGGTTTTGGGGGTTTGGGGGGTTTGGGGGATTTGGGGGTTTGGGGGGATTTGGGGGCGCACGGCTTCGTGGGGTGAGGATCGGGGGTTTTGGGGAGTTTTGGGGGATTTGGGGGTTTTGGGATATTTTGGGCTATTTTGGGATAAATTTTGGAAAAATTTTGGATAAATTTTGGGATAAATTTTGGGATATTTTTGGGCTGTTTTGGGATAATTTTGGTTGGTTTGGGGATAATTTTGGGATATTTTTGTGTGTTTTTGGGCTACTTTGGGGATAATTTTGGATAAATTTTGGGACATTTTGGGGATAATTTTGGATAAATTTTGGTCTGTTTTGGGGATAATTTTGGATAAATTTTGGGGATAATTTGGGATAATTTTGGCATAAATTTTGGGACAATTTTGGATAAATTTTGGGGATATTTTTGGGATAATTTTTGGATAATTTTGGGATAATTTTGGGATAATTTTGGATAAATTTTTGGGATAATTTTGGGATAATTTTGGATAAATTTTTGGGCTAATTTTGGGATAATTTTGGGATAAATTTTTGGGATAATTTTGGGATAATTTTGGATAAATTTTGAGCTATTTTTGGGGATAATTTTGGGATAATTTTGGATAAATTTTGGGGATAATTTCGGGTGGTTTTGGGATAATTTTGGGATAAATTTTGGGATAATTTTGGATAAATTTTTGGGATATTTTTCGGCTAATTTTGGGGATATTTCTGGGATAATTTTGGATATTTTTTGGGATAATTTTGGATAATTTTGGATAAATTTTTGGGTTAATTTTTGGGATAATTTTTGGGATAATTTTTGCATAATTCTGGGATAATTTTGGATAAATTTTTGGATAATTTTGGATAATTTTGGGATAATTTCGGGTGCTTGTGCCCCCCCAGCCCCGGGGGCTCCCCCCGCGCCCCCCTGAGCTCCTGGCGAGCCGTGGTCGGGCGGCTGCGGCTGCGGCCCGAGAGTGGACACCGGAGTGGACACGGGAGTGGACACACGAGTGGACACACAGATGGACACACGAGTGGACACACGAGTGGAAATGAGAGTGGACACACGGCCAGAGCTGCGACTGGACACGAGAGTGGACACGTGAGTGGAAATGAGAGTGGACACAGGGATGGACACGGGAGTGGACACGGGAGTGGAAATGAGAGTGGACATGGGGGTGGACACGAGAGTGGACACACAGATGGACACAGGGATGGACGCCAGGATGGACAGGGGGATGGACACACGAGTGGGCATGAGAGTGGACACAAGAGTGGACACACGGATGGACACACGAGTGGACACGAGAGTGGACACAAGGATGGACACACAAGTGGACACGAGAGTGGACACAAGAGTGGACACAGGGATGGACACACGAGTGGACACGGGATGGACACACGGCCAGAGCTGCCACTGGACACCTAGAGTGGACACTTGAGTGGAAATGAGAGTGGACACGGGAGTGGACACAGGGATGGACACAGGGATGGACACAGGGATGGACACAGGGATGGACACACAGATGGACACAGGGATGGACACACAGATGGACACAGGGATGGACACACCAGTGGACACACGAGTGGACACCGGAGTGACCCCCAGGATGGACACCGCAGTGGACACACGAGTGGACACATGAGTGGACACAGGGATGGACACATGAGTGGACACCAGAGTGGACACCAGAGTGACCCCCAGGATGGACACGGACGAGTGGACACAGGGATGGACACACGAGTGGAAATGAGAGTGGACACACGAGTGGACACGGGGCCGGACACGAGAGTGGACACGGGAGTGGACACAGGGATGGACACACGGAGGGACACGTGAGTGGAAATGAGAGTGGACACAGGGATGGACACGGGGATGGACACGTGAGTGGACACAGAGATGGACACACGAGTGGACATGAGAGTGGAAATGAGAGTGGACACACGAGTGGACACACGAGTGGACACGGGGATGGACACAGGAGTGGAAATGAGAGTGGACACAGGGATGGACACGTGAGTGGACACAGGGATGGACACGGGAGTGGACACGAGAGTGGACATGGGACTGGACACGTGAGTGGACACAGGGATGGACACACGAGTGGAAATGAGAGTGGACACAGGGATGGACATGAGAGTGGACACAGGGATGGACACACGGATGGACACGTGAGTGGACACACGAGTGGACACTGGAGTGACCCCCAGGATGGACACGGGATGGGTGGACACGGGGCCGGACATGAGAGTGGACACAGGGATGGACACGGGATGGACACACGAGTGGACACAGGGATGGACACAGGGATGGACACACCAGTGGACACAGGGATGGACACAGGGATGGACACAGGGATGGACACGGGGATGGACACAGGGATGGACACGAGGGATGGACACGGGGATGGACACAGAGATGGACACGGGGATGGACACAGAGATGGACACACGAGTGGACACAGGGATGGACACACGGCCAGAGCTGCCACTGGACACGTAGAGTGGACACGTGAGTGGAAATGAGAGTGGACACACGAGTGGACACGGAGTGGACACGGGGCCAGACACGAGAGTGGACACAGGAGTGGACACACAGATGGACACAGGGATGGACACACGAGTGGACACCAGAGTGACCCCCAGGATGGACACACGAGTGGACACAGGGATGGACACGTGAGTGGACACTGGAGTGGACACAGGGATGGACAGACGGATGGACACGGGGATGGACACGAGACTGGACACCAGGATGACTCCCCGAGTGACCCCCAGAGTGACTCCCCCAGAGTGACCACAACCCCAGTTCTGGCCAGGGTGGACACCAGGATGGACACACGGACAGAAATGAGAGTGGACACAGGGATGGACACACAGATGGACACAGGGATGGACACACGGCCGGACATGAGAGTGGACACACGAGTGGACACAGGGATGGACACACGGACAGAAATGAGAGTGGACACAGGGATGGACACACGGATGGACACGAGACTGGACACGAGACTGGACACACAGATGGACACACAGATGGACACCAGGATGGACACGAGACTGGACACCAGAGTGACCCCCAGAGTGACCCCCAGAGTGACCCCCAGAGTGACCACAACCCCAATTCCGGCCAGGACGGACACCAGGCTGACCCCGATGACCCCGACTCCGGCCAGGCTGACCCCCGATGACCCCGAGGACTCCGGCCAGGAGCTGTCCGTGGCCGAGCTCGTGGTGCACGAGCGGTTCCGGGGTGTCCGGGGGGGTCACGACCTGGCCTTGGCCCGGCTCCGGCCGCCGGCCGCGCTCGGACCGCGCGTGGGCACCGTGTGCCTGCCCCGCCCCCGCCACGCCCCGCCCTTCGGCCAGCAGTGCTGGGTCATCGGCTGGGGCCACGTGGCCGAGAATGGTGAGTGACCCCAAAAACCCAAAATATCCAAAAACCCAAAAACCCCAAAAAAATCCCAAAAAACCCCAAAAAATCTGCAGCGAAATAACCCAAAAATGCAAAAACCCCAAAATTCACCCCAAAATTCACCCCAAACTGTCAGTGCTGGGGCATCGGCTGGGGCCACGTGGCCGAGAACGGTGAGTGACCCCAAATATCCCAAAATATCCAAAAAACCCCAAAAAACCCCGAAATCGGCATCAAATATCACAAAAATACCAAAATCGGCACTGAAATAACCCAAAATTCACCCCAAAATTCAACCCAAACTGTCAGTGCTGGGTCATCGGCTGGGGCCACGTGGCCGAGAACGGTGAGTGACCCCAAATATCCCAAAATATCCAAAAAACCCAAAAAACCCCGAAATTGGCATCAAAGTAACCGAAAATGCAAAAACCCCGAAATTCACCCCAAACTGTCAGTGCTGGGTCATCGGCTGGGGCCACGTGGCCGAGAACGTGAGTGACCCAAAATATCCCAAAAATCCAAAATATCCCCAAAATTTAACCCAAAAAATCCCGAAATTTAAACCAAAAATATCCCGAAATCGGCACTGAAAAACCCCAAAATTCACCCCAAAATTCACCCCAAACTGTCAGTGCTGGGTCATCGTCTGGGGACACGTGGCCGAGAACGGTGAGTGACCCAAAATATCCCAAAAAATCCAAAAAACCCAAAATATCCCCAAAAAATCCCGAAATTTAACCCAAAAAATCACGAAATTTGCATCAAAATAGCCCAAAATTCACTAAAAAACCCCAAAATTCACCCCAAACTGTCAGTGCTGGGTCATCGGCTGGGGCCACGTGGCCGAGAACGGTGAGTGACCCTAAAAACCCAAAAACCCAAAAAACCCAAAAAACCCTAAAAAAACCCAAAAAATTCCCAAAATCAGCATCGAAATATCACAAAAAATACCAAAATAACCCAAAATTCACCCCAAAATTCTCCCCAAAACTCTGGTGGGGCCACGTGGCTGAGAACGGTGAGTGACCCCAAAAACCCAAAATATCCAAAAACCCCAAAATTTTTTGGGAGATTTTTTTGGGGATATTTTGGGATCTCCTTGGAGGGATTTTGGGGGATTTTTGGGGAGATTTTGAGGAGATTTTTGAGAGATTTTTGGAGGAATTTTGGGGTATTTTGGGGAAGATTTTTGGCGGATTTGGGGGAGATTTTTGGGGGATTTTGGGGAAGATTTTTGGCCGATTTCGGGGAGATTTTTGGGGCATTTTGGGGAGATTTTTGGTGTATCTTGGAGGGGATTTTGGGGGGATTTTGTGAAGAATTTTGGCAAGATTTTTGGGGTGATTTTAGGGGATTTTGGGGAGATTTTTTGGGGAGATTTTGGGGAGATTTCGGGGAGGATTTTCGAGAGAATTTTGGAGGAATTTTGGGGTATCTTGGAGGGGATTTTGGGGAGATTTTGGGGTGATTTTGTGGAGAATTTCGGAGAGATTTTTGCGGAGATTTTTGGGGAGATTTTGAGAGATTTTGGGGAAGATTTTTGGCGGATTTTGGGGAGATTTTTGGGGCGTTTTGGGGAGATTTTTGGGGTATCTTGGAGGGATTTTGGGGAGATTTTGAGGTGATTTTGTGGAGAATTTCGGGAAGATTTTTGGGGTGATTTTAGGGGATTTTGGGGGAGATTTCGGGAGGATTTTCGAGAGATTTTCGGGGAATTTTGGGGTATCTTGGAGGATTTTGGGGAGGTTTTGGATGAATTTTGGGAGATTTTGGGGTTATTTTGGGGTGATTTTTGAGAGATTTTGGGAGGAATTTTGGGGTATCTTGGAGGGGATTTTGGGGCGATTTTGGGGGATTTTCGAGAGATTTTGGAGGAATTTTGGGGTATCTTGGCGGAGATTTTAGGGAGATTTTGAGGAGATTTTGAGAGGTTTTCGGGGAATTTGGGATCTCCTTGGAGGAGATTTTGGGGAGATTTTGGGGGAGATTTTGGGGAGATTTTGGCGGATTTTGGAGAGATTTTTGCGGAGATTTTTGGGGAGAGTTTTGGGGGATTTTTGGGGCATTTTGGGGAGATTTTTGGGGTATCCTGGAGGAGATTTTTGGCGGATTTTGGGGAGATTTCGGGAGGATTTTAGAGAGATTTTTGGATGAATTTTGGGGTATCTTGGAGGTGATTTTGGGGATTTTTTGGGGTCCCTCTCCCCAATTTCGGGGTCCGGGGGTTTTTGGGGTCCCCGATCCCGATTTTAAGGGTCGCTGAGCCCCAATTCCGCCCCCAGTGTCGCTGCCCAGCGGGGTCGCCGCTGCAGGAGGCGCCGCTGGGATTTTTGGGGTTTTTTTGGGTGGAATTTCTCCCGATTTTGGGGAGATTTTGGGGGATTTTTGGGGGAATTTCTGGGGGATTTTAGGGAGGATTTTGAGAGATTTTTGGAGGAATTTTGGGTATCTTGGGGGAGATTTTGGGGCGATTTTGTGGAGAATTTTGGGAAGATTTTTGGGGTGATTTTTAGGGGATTTTGGGGTGATTTTTGCGAGATTTTTGGGGGGGTTTTGAGGGGATTTTGGGGTGATTTTAGGGGATTTTGGGGTGATTTTTGGGAGATTTTTGGGGGATTTTGGGGAGATTTTTGGGGTATCTTGGAGGGGATTTTGGCGGATTTTGGGGAGATTTTTGAGAGACTTTGGGAGGAATTTTGGGGTGTGTTTTGGGGGATTTTGGGGAGATTTTGGAGAAGATTTTTGGCGGATTTTGGGGGAGATTTCCCGGAGGATTTTCGAGAGATTTTTGGATGAATTTTGGGGTATCTTGGAGGGGATTTTGGGGTGATTTTTAGGGTCTTTCTCCCCAATTTCGGGGTCCGGGGGGTTTTCGGGGTCCCCGATCCCGATTTTGGGGTCCCCGATCCCGATTTTGGGGTCCCTGACCCCCGATTCCGCCCCCCAGTGTCGCTCTCCCCGGGGTCGCCGCTGCAGGAGGCGCCGCTGGGATTTTGGGGTTTTTTGGGGTCACTCTCCCCAATTTTGGGGTCCGGGGGATTTTCGGGGTCCCCGATCCCGATTTTGGGGTCCCTGACCCCCAATTCCGCCCCCCAGTGTCGCTCCCCGCGGGGTCGCCGCTGCAGGAGGCGCCGCTGGGATTTTGGGGATTTTTGGGATGGAATTTCTCCCGATTTTGGGCTCCGGGGGTTTTCGGGTCCCCGATCCCGATTTTAGGGTCGCTGACCCCGATTCCGCCCCCCAGTGTCGCTGCCCGCGGGGTCGCCGCTGCAGGAGGCGCCGCTGGCGCTGCTCTCGCCGCCCACCTGTAACTGCCTCCACTCGCACTCTGCGGCGGCGGCACCTGAGCGCGCCCGCGCGGCCCGGGATGGTCTGCAGCGGGGGGGAGGGGCGCGGCGCCTGCCAGGTGGGTGCGGGAGGGGTCGCACGGAAATTTTGGGGGCATTTTGGGGGTTAAATGGGGATTTTTGAGGATTTTTGGGGGTTTTGGGGGATAAAATTGGATTTTTGGGGGAATTTTGGGGGTAAAATGGGCGCGGGGGGCGCCAGGTGAATTTGGGGAGGGGTCTCAGGGAAATTTTGGGGGTTAAATGGGGATTTTGGAGATTTTTAGGGATTTTTGGGGATAAAATTGGATTTTTGGGGGATTTTTGGGGGTAAAATGGGAGCGGGGGGCGCCAGGTGAATTTGGGGAGGGGTCTCAGGGAAATTTTGGGGGTTAAATGGGGATTTTTGGAGATTTTTAGGGATTTTGGGGATAAAATTGGATTTTTGGGGGAAATTTTGGGGGTAAAATGGGCGCGGGGCGGGGCAGGTGAATTTGGGGAGGGGTCTCAGGAAATTTTGGGGGGTTAAATGGGGATTTTTGGGGTTTTTTTGGGGGATAAAATGGGGATTTTGGGGGAATTTTGGGGAAAAATGGGGAATTTTGGGGGTAAAATGGGACCGGGGGCGCCAGGTGAATTTGGGGAGGGGTCTCACGGAAATTTTGGGGTTTTTGGGGGTTCAATGGGGATTTGGGGCTGTTAATGGCGGTTAAATGGGAATTTTGGGGGGATTTTTGGGGGTCGCGTCCGGGATGGTCTGTCGTGGGGGGAGGCGCGGCGCCTGCCAGGTGAGTTTGGGGAGGGTCTCAGGGAAATTTTGGGGGGTTAAATGGGGATTTTGGGATTTTGGGGTTTTTTCTGGGATTTTATGGGGTTTTGGGGGGATAAAATGGGAATTTTTGGGGAATTTTAGGGGTAAAATGGGCGCCGGGGGGCTCCAGATGAATTTGGGGAGGGGTCTCACGGAAATTTTGGGGGGTTAAATGGGGATTTTGGGGATTTTGGGGGGTTTTGGGGATTTTTGGGGATAAAATGGGAATTTTGGGGGATTTTTGGGGTAAAATGGGAGCGGGGGCGCCAGGTGAATTTGGGGAGGGGTCTCAGGGAAATTTTGGGGGTTAAATGGGGATTTTGGGGATTTTTGGGGGTTTTTGGGGATTTTATGGGGTTTTGGGGGATAAAATGGGATTTTTGGGAATTTTGGGGGTAAAATGGGAGCGGGAGAGTCAGGTGAATTTGGGGAGGGTCTCATGGAAATTTTGGGGGTTAAATGGGGATTTTTGGGGATTTTGGGGTTTTGGGGGATAAAATTGGATTTTGGGGGGATTTTGGGGGTAAAATGGGGATTTTTGGGGGTAAAATGGGCGCGGGAGAGTCAGTTGAATTTGGGGAGGGGTCCCGGGGATTTTGGGGGGTTAAATGGGGATTTTTGGGGATTTTTGAGGATTTTTGGGGTTTTGGGGATAAAATTGAATTTTTGGGAATTTTGGGGGTAAAATGTGACCGAGGGCTCCAGGTGAATTTGGGGAGGGGTCCCAAATTTTGGGGATTTTCTCTCGGGTTTTTTGTTTTCTCTTTTCTTTATTTTCTCGCTGATTTTTTTTATTTTCTCACTGTTTTTTTTTTTCTTCTTGTTTTATTTTTTTATCTTCTATTTTTTTTTCTATTTTATTTTTCCTATTTTACTTTTTTTTTTTCTATTTTATTTTTTTATTTTTTCTATTTTTGGGGGGATTTTCATGAGGTTTATTTCCTCACTATTTTTTAATTTCCTCTTTTTTTCCCATTTCCTCGCTGTTTTTTATAATTTTCTCACTGGGTTTTTTTTTATTTTCTCACTGGGTTTTTTTAATTTTCTCACTGGGTTTTTTTAATTTTCTCAGTTTTTTTTTATTTCCTCTTTTTTTTATTTCCTCACTATTTTTTTATTTCCTCTTTTTTTTTTTCCATTCCCTCGTTGGTTTTTTTAATTTTCTCACGCTTTTTTTGGATTTTCTCACTGATTTTTTTAAATTTCATCGCTGTTTTTTTTCTCACCCTTTTTTAAATTTTCTCCACTTTTTTTTATTTTCTCACTGTTTTTTTAATTTCCTCTTTTTTTTTATTTTATTTCCTCGCTATTTCTTTAAATTTTCTCACTATTTTTTTTTCCTCGCTGTTTTTTATTATTTCCTTTTTTTTTCTAATTTCCTGCTGGTTTTTTTAAATTTTCTCACTGTTTTTTTCATTTCCTCTATTTTTTTTTATGTCCTCTTTTTTTTTTATTTCCTCGCTGTTTTTTTTCATTTTCTCACTGTTTTTTTTAATTTTCTCACTGTTTTTTTAACTTTCTCACTGATTTTTTTTATTTTCTCACTGTTTTTTTCCCAGCGTTTTCTTTTTTTCTCTTGTTTTCTTAATTTTCTCACGTTATTTTTTTTATTTCCTCACCTTTTTGTTTTATTTCCTCACTATTTTTCATTTCCTCTTTTTTCCATTTCCTCGCTGTTTTTTTAATTTCCTCGCTGTTTTTTTAATTTCCTCGCTGTTTTTTAATTTTCTCACCTTTTTTTTTCCCTCACCATTTTTTATTTCCTCTTTTTTAAATTTTTTTAATTTTATATATTTTTTTATTTTCTCACCATTTTTATTCCCTCACCATTTTTTATTTCCTCTTTTTTTTTTTTTTTAATTTTATATATTTTTTTATTTTCTCACCATTTTTTTTCTCTCACCATTTTTCATTTCCTCTTTTTTTTTAATTTTATATATTTTTTATTTCCTCACCATTTTTTTCTCTCACCATTTTTTTTATTTCCTCTTTTAATTTTTACTTTTTTGTATTTCCTCGCTGTTTTTTTTAATTTCCTCGCTGTTTTTTTAATTTCCTCGCTGTTTTTTAATTTTCTCACCTTTTTTTTTCCCTCACCATTTTTTTATTTCCTCTTTTTTTTTTTAATTTTTTTTAATTTTATATATATTTTTTTATTCCCTCACCATTTTTTTATTTCCTCTTTTTTAAATTTTTTTTTAATTTTATATTTTTTTTATTTCCTCACCATTTTTTTCCCTCACCATTTTTTATTTCCTCTTTTTTTTAAATTTTTTTTAATTTTATATTTTTTTTTATTTTCTCACCATTTTTTTTCCTCACCATTTTTCATTTCCTCTTTTTTTTTTAATTTTTTTTAATTTTATATATTTTTTTATTTCCTCACCATTTTTTTATTTCCTCACCATTTTTTATTCCCTCACCATTTTTTATTTCCTCTTTTTTTTAAATTTTTTTAATTTTATATATTTTTTTTATTTTCTCACCATTTTTTCCCCTCACCATTTTTTATTTCCTTTTTTTTTAAATTTTATATATTTTTTTATTTCCTCACCATTTTTTTTCTCTCACCATTTTTTTATTTCCTTTTTTTTTTAATTTTATATATTTTTTTTATTTCCTCACCATTTTTTTCTCACCATTTTTTTATTTCCTCTTTTTTTTAATTTTTTTTAATTTTATATATTTTTTTATTTTCACCATTTTTTTTTCTCTCAGCATTTTTTTTATTTCCTCCTTTTAATTTTTACTTTTTTGTATTTCCTCGCTGTTTTTTTTAATTTCTCGCTGTTTTTTAATTTTCTCGCTGTTTTTTTATTTCCTCACTATTTTTTTATTTCCTCTTTTTTTTCCATTCCCTCGTTGGTTTTTTAATTTTCTCACATTTTTTTTCCCTCACCATTTTTTTTATTTCCTCTTTTTTTTTTTTTCATTTCCTCGCTGTTTTTTATTTTCTCACGGTTTTTTTTTTAATTTCTCACTGTTTTTTTTCTCGCTGTTTTTTTTATTTCCTCTTTTTTTTTTTCTTTTTATTTTATTTCCTACCTGTTTTTTAAATTTTCTCACTGGTTTTTTTTAACTTTCGCTGTTTTTTAATTTTCTCACTGTTTTTTTCCCACCGTTTTTCTTTTTTTCTCTTGTTTTCTTAATTTTCTCACGTTATTTTTTTTTATTTCCTCACCATTTTTTTATTCCCCTCACCATTTTTCATTTCCTCTTTTTTTTAATTTTATATTTTTTTTTATTTTCTCACCATTTTTTCTCACCATTTTTTATTCCCTCTTTTTTTTAATTTTATATTTTTTTTATTTCCCCCCGTTCTCCCCCCAGGCGGACTCAGGGCCCGGTGGCGTGCGGGGCGGCCGGGGGCGCTGAGGTGCAGTTCAGGTGCTCAGCCGCCTAGGCTGCGCCCGCCCTGCAGACGGACTCAAGGCCGCCGCCCTGGCGGGTCCCACTCGCGGTGGCTGCGGGCGGCGCCTCCCGGCCAGCGCCTTCATCGAGCCCCCGAGAGCCCCCCCGGAGCCGGGCATGGAGCTGGGGATCTGCATCGGTGAGAGCCCCGCCCCAAAAACCCAAAACCCGTTAAAATCCCAAGAAACTCGGCTAAAATCCCCAAAA
This sequence comes from Luscinia luscinia, assembly GCA_034336685.1. Taxonomy (NCBI): domain Eukaryota; kingdom Metazoa; phylum Chordata; class Aves; order Passeriformes; family Muscicapidae; genus Luscinia; species Luscinia luscinia. The sequence goes on from JAKWBO010000133.1 coordinate 51,480, forward strand.
ACCCGGTTAAAATCCCCAAAAATCCCGTTTAAATCAAAAAATCCCGTTAAAATAATAAAAATTCCCATTAAAATCCCCTTAAAACAGCCCGAAATCCCACCCAAAAATCCCCCAAAAATCCGGAAAAACTCGCCCCAAAAATCCAGCCCGAAAAACCAAAAAAAACCCGTTTAAATCCTAAAAAATCCCGTCAAAAATCCCCAAAAATCCCCAAAAACCCGTTAAAATCATAAAAATCCTGCCCAAAAATCCCCAAAAATCCCTTTGAAATCCCTACCCAAAATCCCCTCAAAATCCCCAAAAATCCTCAAAAAATCTCAAAAAATCCCCTCAAAATACACCCAAAATCCCCAAAACTCGCATAAAACAGCCCCCAAATCCCCCCCAGCCCCTCCCCCAGCGCCTTCATCGAGCCCCCGAGAGCCCCCCGGAGCCGGGCATGGAGCTGGGGATCTGCGTCGTGAGAGCCCCGCCCCAAAACCCCAAAACCCGGTTAAAAATAAAAACCCGGTTAAAATCCAAAAAACCCGTTAAAACCAAAAAACCCGGTTAAAATAAAAAAACCCGGTTAAAATGGCCCAAAAACCGGTTAAAATCCCCAAAAATCCCGTCAAAATCCTGAAAAATCCTGCCCAAAATCCCCAAAAACCCGGTTAAAATCCCCAAAAATCCCGTTTAAATACAAAAAAATCCCGTCAAAAATCCCAAAAATCCCAAAAACCCCGTCAAAATCCTAAAAATCCTGCCCAAAAATCCCCAAAAACCCGTTAAAATCCTGTCCCAAAAACCCAAAAAATCCCGTTAAAATCCCCCCCAAAAAATCCCGTTAAAATCTTAAAAACTCCCGTCAAAAAAATCCCCCAAAAAATCCCAAAAAACCCCGTTAAAATCATAAAAAATCCTGCCCAAAAAATCCCCAAAAAATCCCTTTGAAATCCCTACCCAAAATCCCCTCAAAATCCCCAAAAATCCTCAAAAAATCTCAAAAAATCCTCAAAATACACCCAAAAATCCCCCAAAAATCGCATAAAACAGCCCGAAATCCCCCCAGCCCCTCCCCCAGCGCCTTCATCGAGGCCCCCCGAGAGCCCCCCGGAGCCGGGCATGGAGCTGGGGATCTGCATCGGTGAGAGCCCCGCCCCAAAAACCCCAAAAACCCCAAAAACCCAAAAACCCGGTTAAAATGGCCCAAAACCCGGTTAAAATAAAAAAACCCGGTTAAAATCCCAAAAACCCGGTTAAAAATCAAAAACCCGGTTAAAATCCCCAAAAATCCCGTTAAAATACAAAAAAATCCTGCCCAAAAATCCCCAAAAACCCGGTTAAAATCCCGCCCCAAAATCCCAAAAAATCTCGTTAAAATCCAAAAATCATGCCCCAAAATCCCAAAAAATCCTGTCCCAAAAACCCCAAAAATCCCGTTAAAATCATGTAAAATTCCTGCCCAAAAATCCCCAAAAAATAGTCCCAAAAATAGTCCCAAAAATCCCCAAAAATCCCAAAAAACCCGTTAAAATCCTAAAAATCCTGCCCAAAAATCCCCAAAAAATCCCCAAAAAAATCCCCCAAAAAATCCCAAAAAATCTCAAAAAATCCCCTCAAAATACACCCAAAAATCCCCAAAAATCGCTGTAAAGCAGCCCCGAAATCCCGCCCCTGCCCCTCCCCCCCAGCCGCCTTCATCGAGCCCCCCGAGAGCTCCCCCCGGAGCCGGGCATGGAGCTGGGGATCTGCATCGGTGAGAGCCCCGCCCAAAAACCCCAAAAACCCCAAAAAACCCGTTAAAATCTAAAAAACCCGGTTAAAATTAAAATAATCCCGTTAAAATCCAAAAAACCCGGTTAAAATCCAAAAAAACCCGGGTTAAAATCCCAAAAACCCGGTTAAAATAAAAAAAAATCCCGTTAAAATCTTAAAAAACAAAAAAAAAATTCCCGAAAAATGCTTTTAAAATCCTAAAAAATCCCCCAAAAATCCTCACAAAATCCTAAAAAATCCCGCCCAAAAAATCCCCAAAAACCCGTTAAAATCCTGTCCCGAAAACCCAAAAACTCGTTAAAATCATAAAAATCCTGCCCAAAAAATCCCCAAAAAATCGCCAAAAAAAATCCCCCCAAAAAATCAGGTTAAAATCCTAAAAATCCTGCCCAAAAATCCCCAAAAATCCTCAAAACTCCCAAAAAAATCCCCAAAAATAGCCCCAAATCTCTCCAAATTTCCCTCAAAATTTCCCTGAATTTCTCCCCAAAATTTCCCAAATTTCCCCCAAAATCCCCAAATTTCCCCAAATTTCCCAAAATTTCCCAAATTCCTACCAAAATCTCCCAAAATCCCCAAATTTCCCCCAAAATCCCCCAAATTTCCCCAAGATTTCATAGAATTCCCCCAAGATTTCCCAAAATTTCCCAAAATTTCCCAAATTTCTCCCAAATTTCTCCCCAAATCCCCAAATTTCCCCAAAATCCCCTAAATTTCTCCCCAAATTTTCCAAATTTCCCAAAATTTCCCAATTTCTCCCAAAATTTCCCAAATTTCTCCCAAAATCCCCCAAATTTCCCCAAAATTTCCCCAAATTTCCCACCTCCCAAAATTTCCCAAAATTTCCCAAATTTCTCCCAAATTTCTCCCCAAATCCCCCAAATTTCCCCAAATTTTCCAAAATATTTCTCCTAAATTTCCCGACTTCTCCTAAATTTCCGAATTTCTCCCCAAATCTCCGACTTCCCTAAAATTTCCCAAAATTTCCCAAATTTCTCCAAATTTCCCCAAAATCCTCCAAAATTTCCCAAATTTCCCAAGATTTCCCAATTTCCCCAAAATCCCCAATTTCTCCCAAAATCCCCAAATTCCCCCCCAAAATCCCCCCAAATTTCCCCCAAAATTTCCCGAATTCCTCCCAAAATCTCCCAAAATCTCCCGAATTTATTCCAAAATTTCCCAATTTCCCCAAAATCCCCAAATTTCTCCCGAAATCCCCCAAATTTCCCCAAAATTTCTCAAATTCCTCCCAAAATCCCCAAATTTCCCTAAAATTTCCCGAATTTCCCCAAAATCCCCAAATTTCCCCAAATCCCCAAATTTCCCCAAAATTTCGAATTCCTCCCAAAATCTCCCAAAATCTCCCGAATTCTCCCCCAGGCTGCGGCACCTAGGGCGGAAGCCCCCTGCCCCTCCGCCGCCCCCGCTGGCCCTGGGGGGTGACGCTACGGGGGGAGGGGCGGCGCTGCGGGGGGCGCTGCTGGGGGGATGGGTCCTGACGGCCGCCAGCTGCTTCATCGGGTGAGTCATTAGTTAATTAATTAGTTATTAATTAATTTATTAATCGATTAACCCGAAATTTAAACAAAATTAATAAAAATCGACCCAAAATTCACACAAAATTCACCCAAAAATTCGCCCAAAATTCGCCCTGATCCATCCCCAGCTGCTTCATCGGGTGAGTCATTAGTTAATTAATTAGTTATTAATTAATTTATTAATCGATTAACCCGAAATTACCCAAAATTTGACCAAAATCAGTAAAAAAATGACCCAAAATTCACCCAAAATTCACCCAAAAATTCGCCCAAAATTCGCCCTGATCCATCCCCAGCTGCTGCATCGGGTGAGTCATTAATTAATTAATTCGTTATTAATTAATTCGTTAATTCATTAATAAAAAATTCAGTTGGAATGAACCAAAATTAACCAAAAATCGACCCAAAAATGACCCAAAATTCGCCCAAAATTCGCCCAAAATTCGCCCTGATCCATCCCCAGCTGCTTCATCGGCTGATTAATTAATTAATTAATCAGTTATTAATTAATTTATTAATCGATTAACCCGAAATTAACCCGAAATTTAACAAAATTAACCAAAATTAACAAAAATTGACCCAAAATTCGCCCTGTCCCACCCTCGGCTGCTGCATCGGGTGAGTCGTTAATTAATTAATTTAAATTATTAATTAATTGAATCTTTTTAATTGTTTTTAATAATAAAATAATCATTTTACCCCAAATTTCACCCAATTTTTTCCGATTTTTTCCCAATTTTCCCCAATGTTCCCATTTTTCCCCAATTTCTCCCCAATTTATTTTCCCCAATTTTTCCCAATTTCCCATTTTTCCCAATTTTCCCAATTTTCCCCAAATTTCCCAATTTTTCCCAATTTCCCCAATTTTCCATTTTTCCCAATTTTCCCCAATTTTCCCAATTTTTCCATTTTCCCAATTTCCCCCGATTTTTTCCAATTTCTTCAATTTTCCCAATTTTCCCAATTTTTCCTAATTTTCCCGAATTTCCCAATTTTCACGAATTTCCCATTTTCCCAATTTTCCCCGATTTTTTCCAATTTCCCAATTTTCCCAATTTCCCAATTTTCCCATTTTCCCCAATTTTCCCAATTTTCCCAATTTTCCCCAATTTCCCAATTTTTCCCAATTTTCCCAATTTTCCCAATTTTCCCGATTTCCCCAAATTTCCCATTTTCCCCAATTTTTTATAATTTTCCCCAATCTTTCCCAATTTTCCCAGTTTCCCCAATTTTCCCCATTTTTCCCCATTTCCCCAATTTTCCCAATTTTCCTGATTTTCTCCAATTTTTCCCCAATTTATTTTTCCCCATTTCCCCAATTTTTCCCAATTTTCCCCATTTCCCCAATTTTCCCAATTTCCCATTTTCCCCAATTTTTTATATAATTTTCCCCATTTTTCCCGTTTTTCCCAAATTTCCCGAATTTCCCATCTTTCCCGATTTTCCCCATTTTTTCCCCAATTTATTTTTCTCTATTTCCTCCAATTTTCCCCAATTTCCCAATTTTCCCCAATTTTCCCAATTTTTCCCCAATTTATTTTTCTCTATTTCCCCCAATTTTTTCCAATTTTCCCCAATTTCCCATTTCCCCCAATTTTTTATAATTTTCCCCATTTCCCCAATTTTTCCCATTTTTTCCCAATTTTTCCCCATTTCCCCAATTTTTCCCAATTTTCCCAATTTCCTCAAATTTCCCAATTTTCCCAATTTCCCATTTCCCCCAATTTTTTATATAATTTTCCCATTATTCCTGTTTTCCCCAATTTTCCCCATTTCCCCAATTTTTCCCAATTTTCCCCAATTTCCCATTTCCCCCAATTTTTCCCAATTTTCCCAATTTTCCCCATTTTCCTCAGTTTTCCCGGTTTTCCGATTTTCCCGGTTTTTCCGTTTCTCTCCGCGGGGCTCAGGATCCCGAGGCCTGGCAGGCGGAGCTGTGGGGCGGGGCCTGAGAGGAGCCACGCCCCTTTTCGGGGCCCCTCCCCACCTAAACCACTCCTCCCTAGACCCCTCCCCCTCCTTTGACTCCTCCCCTCCTTGAGCCCGCCCCCACCTTAAGCTCCGCCCTCTCCTCAAACCCGCCCCCTCTTCAAGCCCATCCCCTCCGTCAGACCGCCCCCTCCTCAAGCCCTCCCCTCATTAAATCCCGCCCACTCCTCAAGCTCCTCCCCTCTTTGAGCCCCTCCCCTCATCAAACCCCGCCCACTCATCAAACCCCGCCCCTTCATCAAACCCCGCCCCTCATTTGACTCCTCCCCTCTTTGAGCCCCGCCCACTCATCAAACCCCTCCCCCACCTAAACTCCTCCCCTCCTCAAACCCCGCCCCCTCCTCAAGCCCCGCCCCTCCTTTGACTCCTCCCCTCCTCAAACCCCTCCCCCTTCCTTAACCCCTCAAACCCTCCCCTCCTCTAACCCCGCCCCTCCTCAAACCCCACCCCCTCTTCAAACCCCGCCCACTCCTCAAACCCCGCCCCCACCCTAAACTCCTCCCCTCCTCAAACCCCGCCCCTCCTTTGACTCCTCCCCCTCCCTTAACCCCTCAAACCCCGCCCCTCCTCAAACCCCGCCCACTCATCAAACCCCTCCCCTCCTCTAACCCCTCCCCTCATCTAGCCCCGCCCCCTCTAGCCCCGCCCCCTCTAGCCCGCCCCCGCCCCTCCCGCCTCCACCTCCACGGCGCCTTCGTGGGGCGGGGCCGGGCGAGGGCGGGCTGGACCTGGCGCTGCTGCAGCTCCGCCCCGCCCCCGCTGGGGGCCCCGCCCTACGGCCGCTGTGCGCCCCCTACCGGACACACCTGGGCACGGCCGGGAGCAGCTGCTGGGGCGCTGCTGAGAGGCGCCGGGCGGTGAGGAACCCCAAAATATCCCCAAAAAATGGCCCGAAAACGGCCCGAAAATAGACAAAAATATCCCCAAAATGTCCCGGAAAGCGGCCCAAAAATAGCCCAAAATATCCACCAAAATGTCCCAAAAATATCCCAAAAATAGCCAAAATATCACAAAAGTATCCCAAAAATATCACAAAATATCACAAAAAATGTCCCAAAAATATCCGAAACTTGTTAAAATAGCCCAAAACATCCCCAAAATGTCCCAAAAATATCCCAAAATCGCTAAAAATATCCCCAAAATGTCCAGACTGTTTAAAATAGCCAAAATGTCCCCAAAATGTCCCGAAACGGCCCAAAATAGCCAAAATATCCCCAGAAAATGTCCCAAAAACAGCCCAAAAATAGCCAAAAATATCCCAAAAATATCACAAAAATACCGCAAAAATATCACAAAAAATGTCCCGAAAATGGCCCAAAACCGGCCCGAAAATAGACAAAAATAGCCCAAAAATATCACAAAAATATCACAAAAATATCACAAAAATATCACAAAAATTGTCCCGAAAACGGCCCAAAAATAGCGAAAAATATCCCCCAAAATGTCTCAAAATATCCCAAAAATAGCCAAAATATCACAAAAGTATCCCAAATATATCACAAAAAATATCACAAAAAATATCACAAAAAAATTCCCGAAAACGGCCCAAAAATAGCCAAAAATATCCCCCAAAAATGTCCCGAAAACGGTCCAAAAACAGCCAAAAATATCCCCCAAAAATGTCCCGAAAATGGCCCGAAAATAGAAAAAAATATCAGAAAAATATCACAAAACTATCCCAAAAATATCACAAAAATGTCCCGAAAATGTCCCGGAAACGGCCCGAAAATAGACAAAAATATCCCCCAAAATATCACAAAACTATCCCAAAAATATCACAAAAATGTCCCGAAAATGGCCCGAAAATAGACAAAAATATCCCCCAAAAATGTCCCGAAAATGGCCCCAAAACGGCCCGAAAATAGCCCAAAATAGCCCAAAATAGCCCAAAAATATCACAAAAATATCACAAAAATATCACAAAAAATGTCCCGAAAACGGACCGAAAATAGCCCAAAAGTAGCCAAAAAATATCACAAATTATCCCAAAAATATCACAAAAAATGTCCCGAAAACGGACCCAAAATAGCTAAAAAATATCCCAAAAATTACCCAAAAAATGTCCCAAAAATGTCCCTAAAACGGCCCAAAAATAGCCAAAAATATCCGGAAAATATCCCAAAAATATCCCAAAAAATTTCCCAAAAATATCCGAAAAATATCCGAAAATTATCACAAAAATATCACAAAAATATCCCCCAAACATGTCCCGAAAACGGGCCGAAAATAGCCCAAAAATATCCCAAAAATAGCCGAAAAATATCTCAAAAATATAACAAAAATATCACAAAAATATCAGAAAAATATCACAAAAATTGTCCCGAAAAGTGCCCAAAAATATCCGAAAAATATCACAAAAATATCCCACAAACATGTCCTGAAAACGGTCCGAAAATAGACAAAAATATCCCCCCAAAAATATCCCGGAAACGGCCCGAAAATAGCCCAAAATATCCCCCAAAAATGTCCCGGAAACGGCCCAAAAATAGGCAAAAATATCACAAAAGTATCCCAAAAATATCACAAAAAATGTCCCAAAAAACGGCACCGAAAATGGCCCAAAAACGGCCCGAAAATAGCCAAAAATATCCCAAAAATATCCGAAAAATGGCACAAAAAATGTCCCGGAAACGGCCCAAAAATATCACAAAAATATCCGAAAAGTATCCCAAAAATATCCCCAAAATATCCCCCAAAAAATTCCAAAAACATCCAAGAAATCCCCCAAAAATATTCCCAAAAAATCCCCCAAAATATCCCAAAACATCCCCAAAATCCTAAAAAATCCCCAAAATCCCCAAAATCCCCCAAAAATCCTCAAAGAAACTCAAAAAATCTCTAAAAATCCCCAAAAACCCCAAAAACCCCAAAGATCCCCAAAAATCCAAAAAATCCCCAAAAATCCCAAAAAACCCCAAAAATCCCAAAAACATCCCCAAAAATCCCAAAAATCCATAAAAAATCCTCAAAAATCCCAAAAAAATCCCAAAAACGCCCAAAAAATCCAAAAAATCCCCAAAAAATCCCCAATACATCCCCAAAAAATCCCTAAAAAATTCCCAAAAAATCCCCAAAAAATTCCCAAAAAAATTCTCAAAAATCCCAAAAATCCCCCAAAAATCTAAAAAAAATCCTTAAAAAAATCCCCAAAAATCCAAAAAAATCCCCCAAAAATACAAAAAAATCTTTAAAAAAATCCCCAAACAAGCCAAAAACATCCCCCAAAAATCCCATTAAAAAATCCTCAAACAATCCAAAAAATCCCAAAAAAATCCCCAAAAAATCCCCCAAAACCCCCCAAAAAATCCCAAAAAATTTTTTTTAAAATCCCCAAAAAAATCCCAAAAAATTCCAAAAAACCTCCAAAAATTCAAAAAAATCCCAAAAAAATCCCCAAAAAACCCCAAAATTTCTTTTCCCCCCCAGACCCGTCGGACCCCGCCCGGCTCCGCCCCGTGCACGTGACCCCGCGGCGCTGCCCCGGAAATCCCGAAAATTCCGGAAATCCCGGAAATCCTGAAAATCCCGGAAATCCCGGAAATTCCGGAAATCCCGGAAATGCCGGAAATCCCGGAAATCCCGGAAATCCCGAAAATCCCGGAAATCCTGAAAATCCCGGAAATTCCGGAAATCCCGGAAATTCCGGAAATCCTGAAAATCCCGGAAATTCCGGAAATCCCGGAAATCCCGGAAATCCCGGAAATCCCGAAAATCCCGGAAATCCTGAAAATCCCGGGAATTCCGGAAATCCCAGAAATTCCGGAAATCCTGAAAATCCCGGAAATTCCGGAAATGCAGAAAATTCCGAAATTCCCGAAAATTCGGAAATTCCCGAAAGATTTTGTGTCACCGTCCCCGAGGGGGAGGCGCGCTGCCAGGTGAGGGGGAGGGGAATCTGGGGGGAAATTTTGGGAAATTTTTGGGGAAATTTTGGGGAAATTTTGGGGAATTTTTAGGAAATTTTTTGGAAAATTTTGGGAAATTTTGGGGAAATTTTGGGGAATTTTTGGAAGATTTTGGGGAAATTTTGGGGGATTTTTGGGGAAATATTGGGGGAATTTTGGAGAATTTTGGGAGGATTTTGGGGATTTTGGGGATTTTGGGGCATTTTGGGGAAATTTTCGGGAAATTTTGGGTAAATTTTGGGGGATTTTGGGGAAATTTTAGGGAATTTTTGGGGAATTTTGGGGAATTTAGGGAAATTTTTGGTGATTTGGGAGAATTTTGGGAATTTTTGGAATTTTGGGAATTTTGGGAAATTTTTAGGATTTGGGGAAATTTGGGGGAAATTCGGGAAAATTTTGGGGAATTTTTGGGAATTTTTGGGAATTTTGGGGAAATTTTGGGGAATTTTGGGGGAAATTTTGGGGAATTTTTTGGGGATTTGGGGAAATGTTTGGGTATTTGGGAAATTTTGGGGATTTGGGGGAAAGTTTTGAGGATTTGGGGAAATTCGAGGAAATTTTGGGGAAATTTTTGGGGATTTGGGAAAATTTTGGGAATTTTGGGGAAATTTTGGGGAAATTTTGTGGGGAAATTTTGGGGATTTTTTGGGGATTTTTGGGGCTGATTTTGGGGTCATTTTAGATCATTTTGGGTTATTTTGGCTCGAATTTCATCCGGTTTTTTGTGATTTAGGAATCCAAATTAATTTATTTTATTTTAATTTTTTTTGGGGCGCCCCCCAGGCGGATTTGGGGTCCCCCCTGAGAGCAATCTGGGACTGATTTCGGGGTGATTTTGGGCTCATTTTGGGGTGGTTTTGGGGATATTTTGGGTCATTTTTAGCGTATTTTCATGATTTCAGGACCCAAACTAATTCAATTTTTTTATTTTTTGGGGCGCCCCCCAGGCGGATTTGGGGTCCCCCCTGGCCTGCCGGGAGCGGGGTCTGGGGGGATTTTGGGGCTCATTTTGGGGTGATTTTGGGGTGATTTTGGGTCATTTTAAGCGTATTTTCATGATTTCGGACCCAAACTAATTCAAATTTTTTGCATTTTTTTGGGGCGCCCCCCAAGCGGATTTGGGGTCCCCCTGGCCTGCCTCGAGCGCGGCGTGTGGTTCCTGCTGGGCGCGCTCGGGGCGCTGGGGCTGCGGGCGGCCCCCGAGTTCTCGGCGCTGCCCCCAGGAGCGCTTGGTGGCGGGGTCGCGCGCGAGGTTCTGTTCGCCGAGACCCCCGGACCCCCGCGAGGAGGCGCGCGAGGAGCGGCAGGGGGACCCCCAGAGCGCCGGGGGGGACCCCGAGAGCTGGGGGGGGGACCCCGAGAGCTGGGAGAGCTGGGAGTGGGAGGAGCCGGAATTTGGGGGGGGTTGGAGGGGGCTCCGGAATTTTGGGGAGCACTGAGAAATTGGGACCCTGAAATTTTGGGGATCAGGGAGAATTTGGGATGCTGAAATTTTGGGGAGCACTGAGAAATTGGGGATGCTGAAATTTTGGGGATCCACCAGAATTTGGGGACCTCAGGAGACTTCAAAATTTTGGGGAGCACTGAGAAATTGGGACCCTGAAATCTTGGGGATCAAGGAGAATTTGGGACCCTGAAGTTTGGGGATCAGGGAGAATTTGGGACCCTGAAATTTTGGGGAACTTCGAGAATTTGGGACTCGAAAATTTTGGGGAGCACTGAGGATTTGGGGACATCAAGGGGACTCCGAAATTTTGGGGATCATCGAGAATCTGGGACCCCGAGAGCTGGGAGTGGGAGGAGCCGGCATTCGGGGGGGTTGGAGGGGCTCCGGAATTTTGGGGAGCACTGAGGGTTTGGGATGCTGAAATTTTGGGGATCCACCAGAATTTGGGGACCTCAGGTGACTTCAAAATTTTGGGGAGCACTGAGAAATTGGAACCCTGAAATTTGGGGGATCAGGGAGAATTTGGGACCACGAAATTTGGGGAAACTTCGAGAATTTGGAACCTCTAAATTTTGGGGATCATCGAGAATTTGGGAACCCGAAATCCGGGGGACCCCGAGAGCTGGGAGTGGGAGGAGCCGGAATTCGGGGGGTTGGAGGGGGCTCCGGAATTTTGGGGAGCACTGAGGGTTTGGGGAATCGAGAGAATCCGAAAATTTTGGGGAACCCCGAGAATTTGGGACTCCAAAATTTTGGGGAGCACTGAGAAATTGGGACCCTGAAATCTTGGGGATCAAGGAGAATTTGGGACCCTGAAATTTTGGGGAGCACTGAGAAATTGGAACCCTGAAATTTGGGGGATCAGGGAGAATTTGGGACCCCAAAATTTGGGGATCAAGGAGAATTTGGGACCTTGAAATTTTGGGGAGCACTGAGAATTTGGGACCTCTAAATTTTGGGGAGCACCGAGAATTTAGGGGCATCAAGGGACTCCAAAATTTTGGGGAGCACTGAGAATTTGGGATCCTGAAATTTTGGGGATCAGGGAGATTTTGGGACTCCAAAATTTTGGGGAGCACTGAGGGTTTCGGACCTGTAAATTTTGGGGAACACCGGGAATTTGGGGACCTCGAGGGACCCCAAAATTTTGGGGACACGCCCCAAATATTCTGGAGACTCCCGAAAATCGGGGTGACCCCAAACCCCAAAATTTTTGGTTTTTGGGTTTTTGGGTTTTTTGGGCAATAAAAGGTGACGGATCTGCAGAGCCCCCGCCTCGTTTTTTTTGGGGGGTCATGATTCCCAAAAATCCCAAATTTGGGGGTTCCCCTCCCCCACCCCCCTAAAAAAAACCCAAAATCGCTTCAAATCAGCCCAAAATTTAATAATCGGAATGGCCCCAAAAATCTCCCAATCCTCCCCAAAAAAAATATCCCAAAATCCTTCCCAAAAATCCCCCAAAAACCCATCCCGAGCTCCCCAAAATCCCCAAAAGTCACAAAAATATCCCAAAAAAATCCCCCAAAAATCCCCCAAAAATCCCCAAAATATCCCCAAAAAATCCCAAAAAATTAAAGAAAAAATTCCAAAAAGTCCCAAAAAAATCCCAAAATAATCCCAAAAAAATCCCCCCAAAAATCCCCAAAATATCCCCAAAATATCCCCAAAAATGAAGAAAAAATCCTAAAAAATCCCAAAATAATCACAAAAACATCCCCAAAAATCCCCAGAAAATCCTAAAAAAATCCCCCCAAAAATCTCCAAAAAATCTCCAAAAATATCCCAAAAAATCCCAAAAAATCCCAAAAAATCCCCCCAAAAACTCCCCAAACCGCGCCAAAAAAAAAAAAAAAGATACCCCCAAATTTCCCGACCCGTTCCCAAAAATCCCCAAAAAATCCCAAAAATCCCCAAAAAATCCCAAAAATCCCCAAAATTCCCTGATCTCATCAAAATCCCTCCAAAAATTAAAATAAAACCCCAAAAATCGCCCCAAAAATCCCCCGGGCTCCTCCCCCCCCGCCCCTCCCCCCCCCCGCCCTTGTGGCGCGCGCAGCGGAAGTTCCGGCCCCGCCCCCTCCCCCTGGCTCAGCCAATCAGCGCCGACCCCGCCCGGAAGCCCCGCCCCTCGGCCGCCCCTCCCCCCCTGCTCGGTCCTAGCGCCGCCGCCGCTCCCGCCCCAGGTAAGAAATTTGGGGATCCCCCCCCCCTAAAAAAAATAAAAATAAAAATTCGGGACCCTCCCCACCCCCCGCCCATCCCCCACCCCGAAAAAACCGAAAAAGGAAAAAAAATTAAAAAAACTCGAAAAAATGAAAGAAATAAAAAAAGGGATTTTTTTCCGCCCCTCCCCCACCCCCGAAAAAAAAGAAAAAAAGGGAAAAAATTAAAAAATTAAAAATGAAATTGGGGAAAATGGAGGGAAAACGATGCGGGGAGTTGTGGCCCCTCCCCCACCCCCTGAAATCGCTGGGAAAGAAAAAATTAAAAAATAAAAAATAAAAAATGAAGAAAATAAAAGTCGGGGGTTTCCCGCCCCTCCCCCAACCGGAAAAAATCCCCGGAAAAATAAAAATTAAAAAAAAAAATCGGGACCCTCCCCACCCTCGGCCCCTCCCCCACCCCGAGAATCCTGAAAAAAGAAAAAAATTAAGAAAAAAAGAAAATAAAAAGGGGGGGGGGAAATTTCCAGCCCTCCCCCACCCGAAAAAACTTCCGGAAAAAACCCAAAAAATAAAAAATAAAAATAAAAATTAAAAATAATTTCGGGACCCCTCCCCCACCCGAAAAAACTTTGGGAAAAAAAACCAAAAAATTAAAAAATTAATTAAATTTTAAAAAAAAATTTGGGACCCCTCCCCCACCTGAGAAATCCCCACGAAAAAAGAAAAAAAAATTTAAAAATTTAAATATTTAAAATAAAGAAAGGTCGGGGGATTTCCCACCCCCCAAATAAAAAAGAAATAAAATGAAATAAAATGAAATAAAATGAAATAAAATGAAATATAATATAATATAATGTAATATAATGTAATATAATGTAATATAATGTAATATAATGTAATATAATGTAATATGATATAATATAATTAATATAATATAAGTCAAAGTCAAATAAAACAATGAAATGAAATGAAATGAAATAAAATAAAATAAAATAATATTAAATAAAATAGCAAAAAAAAATAGGGAAAATTAAATGAAATAAAATAAAGTAAATTAAAATAAATTAAATTTAAATAAAATAAAATAAAATATAATTAAGTGAAATAAAATAAAATAAAGTAAAATGAAATAAAGTAAAATAAAATAAAATAAAATAAAATGAAATAAAATAAAGTAAAATAAAATAAAGTAAAATGAAAAGAAAAGAAAAGAAATAAAATAAAATAAAATAAATAAAATTAAGTGAAATAAAATAAAATAAAATCAAGTAAAATCAAGTGAAATAAAATTAAGTAAAATGAAATGAAATAAAATAAAATGAATTAAAATAAAATAAAATAAAATACAATACAATAAAGTAAAATGAAATAGAATAAAATAAAGTAAAATAAAATAAAATAAAGTAAAATAAAGTAAAATGAAATGAAATGAAATAAAATAAAATAAAATTTTAAAAAATAAATTTGAGGCCCCTCCTCCACACTCAAAAAATCCCCAAAAAATCTTTTAAAAAAACTAAATTAAATTGAATTAAATAACATAAAAAATAAGTAAAATAAAGTAAAATAAAATAAAGTAAAATAAAATTAAATTAAAAGAAATAAAATAAAATAAAATACAATAAAGTGAAATAAAATAAAATAAAGTAAAATGAAAAGAAAATTTTAAAAAATGCAATAAAGTAAAATGAAATAAAATAAAATAAAATGAAAAGAAATAAAAATAAAATAAATAAAATACAATAAGGTAAAATAAAATAAAACAAAGTAAAATGAAATAAAATTAAATAAAATGAAATAAAAAAAAACCAAAATAACATAAAATAAAGTAAAATAAAATAAAATAAAAATTAAAAAAATTAAAATTTGGGACTCCTCTGACACCGTCAAAAAATCCCCAAAAAATCTTTTTAAAAAAAATTAAATAAATAAAATAAAATTAAATTAAATTAAATTAAATTAAAATTTGGGTTCCTTCCCTCACCTAAAGATTAAAAAACAAAAGAACAAAAAAAAAAAAAAAAAAGAAATTAATTTTCGATGACGTCATCGCCTCTCCCGGCAGCTCCCATGATGCACCAGGAGCTCCCATGATGCACCGGGAGTATCCCATGATGCACCTGGTGACGTCATCGCCTCCGCCAGCGCACCCGGTGACGTCATCGCGCCCGGTGACGTCATCGCCGCCGGAAGCCCCTCCCCCGGCGCCCCGGGGGGCGTGGCCATGACCTCGAGCGCACCCGGTGACGTCATGGAGATTTCCAGAGCACCTGGTGACGTCATCACGTCCTCAAGCTCCTCCCCCAACGCACCTGGTGACGTCATGGACACTTCCAGAGCACCTGGTGATGTCATCACCTCATTAAACCCCGCCCCCAGCACACCTGGTGACGCCACTGCTTCCTCTGGCACACCTGGTGACGCCATGGACACGCCTAGTGCACGTGGTGACGTCACTGCTTCCTCCAGCGCACCTGGTGACGTCATGGACATTTCTAGCGCACCTGGTGACGTCACCGCCTCATTAAACCCCTCCCCCGCCACACCTGGTGACGCCATTGCTTCTCCCAGCGCACCTGGTGACGTCACCGCTTCCTCTAGCACACCTGGTGACGCCATTGCTTCCCCGGCCCCGCCTCCAGCACACCTGGTGACGCCATTGCTTCTCCCAGCGCACCTGGTGATGTCATCGACTCCTCAAACCCCGCCCCTGGCCCCGCCCCCCAGCACACCTGGTGACGCCATTGCTTCTCCCAGCGCACCTGGTGATGTCATCGACTCCTCAAACCCCGCCCTGGCCCCGCCCCCAGCACACCTGGTGACGCCATTGCTTCCTCCAGCGCACCTGGTGACGGCCCTGGCCCCGCCCCAGCACACCTGGTGACGTCACCGCCCCGGCCCCGCCCCCGGCGGCCCCCGCCCTTCCCCTGCCCCGCCTGCCCGCTGGCTGCTCCTCCCCCGGCCGGCTGGCCGTGCACCTGCGCTTCGCACACAGGTGAGCGCCCCCCTCACCTGCCCTCGCGAGTGCCCCAAGGCCTTCGCCGACCCCTCGGTGTTCGGAAGCACCTCCGCGGGCCACGCGGGCTCCGCCCCACACAGGTGCGGCACCTGCCCGAAGTCCTATCGCCGAGAGGAAGGACCTGAGGAACCACCTGAGGGTGCACACAGGTGAGAGAAGGTGTTACCTGTGCAGGTGAGGGGGCACAGGTGAGGGTTGTACCTGCGGGGCTCCGCCCACACAGGTGTGGCACCTGCCCGAAATCCTACGCCGAGAGGAAGGACCTGAGGAACCACCTGAGTGTGCACACAGGTGAGTGGTACCTGTACAGGTGAGCCAGGTGGGACAGGTGAGGGGTCACAGGTGAGCACAGATGTTACCTGTACAGGTGAGAGGTCACAGGTGAGCACAGGTGAGATTCGTGCACCTGTACAGGTGAGCACAGGTGTTACCTGGACAGGTGAGAGGTCACAGGTGAGCACAGGTGAGGGTTGTACCTGTACAGGTGAGCACAGGTGTTACCTGGACAGGTGAGTGGTACCTGTGCAGGTGAGGGGTCACAGGTGAGCACAGGTGAGGCTTGTACCTGTAGAAGCGAGAACAGGTGTTACCTGTACAGGTGAGTGGTACCTGTGCAGGTGAGGGGTCACAGGTGAGGGTTGTACCTGCGGGCTGCGCCCGCACAGGTGTGGCACCTGTCCCAAGTCCTACGCCGAGAGGAAGGACCTGAGGAACCACCTGAGGGCGCACACAGGTGAGAGAAGGTGGTACCTGCACATGTGAGGGGTCACAGGTGAGCACAGGTGAGATTCGTGACCCGTACAGGTCAGCACAGGTGTTACCTGTACAGGTGAGATGTACCTGTGCAGGTGAGGGGTCACAAGTGAGCACAGGTGTTACCTGGAGAGGTGAGATGTACCTGTGCAGGTGAGGGGTCACAGGTGAGGGTTGTACCTGTAGAAGTGAGCACACGTGTTACCTGTACAGGTGAGAGGTCACAGGTGAGCACAGGTGAGATTTGTACCTGTACAGGTGAGCACAGGTGTTACCTGGACAGGTGAGTGTTACCTGGACAGGTGAGGGTCACAGGTGAGGGTTGTACCTGGACAGGTGAGACAAGGTGTGACTGGACAGGTGAGGGGATGTTACCTGCACAGGTGAGGGGTCACAGGTGAGCACAGGTGAGATTCGTACCTGTACAGGTGAGCACAGGTGTTACCTGTACAGGAGAGTGGTACCTGTGCAGGTGAGGGGTCACAGGTGAGGGTTGTACCTGTACAGGTGAGCACAGGTGAGATTCGTACCTGTACAGGTGAGCACAGGTGTTACCTGTGCAGGTGAGGGGTCACAGGTGAGGGTTGTACCTGTACAGGTGAGCACAGGTGTGACAGGTGAGCCAGGTGTGACAGGTGAGGGGGCACAAGTCAGGTTGTACCTGTACAGGTGAGCACAGGTGTTACCTGTACAGGTGAGTGGTACCTGTGCAGGTGAGGTGTCACAGGTGAGCACAGGTGTTACCTGTACAGGTGAGGGGTCACAGGTGAGCACAGGTGAGGGTTGTACCTGTACAGGTGAGCACAGACGTTACCTGTACAGGTGACATGTCACAGGTGAGGGTTGTACCTGTAGAAGCAAGAACAGGTGTTACCTGTGCAGGTGAGTGGTACCTGTGCAGGTGAGAGCAGGTGTGACCTGCACAGGTGAGGGGTCACAGGTGAGCACAGGTGAGGGTTGTACCTGTACAGGTGAGCACAGGTGTTACCTGGACAGGTGAGTGGTACCTGTGCAGGTGAGGGGTTACAGGTGAGCACAGGTGATCAGTTTTACCTGTGCTCAGGTGATTTCACCTGTCCCCAGGTGATCAGTTTTACCTGTCTCACCTGTCCCCAGGTGATTTTACCTGTCCCCAGGTGACCAGTTTTACCTGTCTCACCTGTCCCCAGGTGAGCTGTACTTTTCGCCAGGTGATTTTACCTGTCTCACCTGTCCCCAGGTGAGCTGTACCTGTCCCCAGGTGATCAGTTTCACCTGTCCCCAGATGACCAGTTTTAGCTGTCCCCAGGTGATTTTACCTGTCTCACCTGTCCCCAGGTGAGCTGTACCTTTCCCCAGGTGGTTTTACCTGTCCCCAGGTGACCAGTTTTACCTGTCTCACCTGTCCCCAGGTGAGCGGCCGTACCTGTGCTCAGGTGATTTTACCTGTCCACAGGTGAGCGGCTGTACCTGTACACAGGAGATTTTACCTGTGCTCAGGTGATCAATTTTACCTGTCCCCAGGTGATTTTACCTGTCTCACCTGTCCGCAGGTGAGCGGCCATACCTGCACATAGGAGATTTTACCTGTGCTCAGGTGATCAGTTTTACCTGTCCCCAGGTGATTTTACCTGTCTCACCTGTCCCCAGGTGACCAGTTTTCCCTGTGCCCAGGTGATTTCACCTGTGCTCAGGTGATTTTACCTGTCCCCAGGTGACCAGTTTTACCTGTCTCACCTGTCCCCAGGTGAGCTGTACCTGTCCCCAGGTGATTTTACCTGTCTCACCTGTCCTGTCCAGGTGAGCGGCCGTACCTGTGCTCAGGTGATTTCACCTGTGCTCAGGTGTTTTCACCTGTCCGCAGGTGAGCAGTTTTACCTGTCTCACCTGTCCCCAGGTGAGCTGTAGCTGTCCCCAGGTGATTTTACCTGTGCCCAGGTGATCAGTTTTACCTGTCCCCAGGTGATTTTACCTGTCCTGTCCAGGTGAGCGGCCGTACCTGTGCCCAGGTGAGCTGTACCTGTGCTCAGGTGATTTTACCTGTCCGCAGGTGAGCGGCCGTACCTGTGCGCCGAGTGCGGGAAGAGCTTCGGCCGCTCGTCGTCGCTCACCTGCCACCAGCGCATCCACGCGGCCGCCAAGCCCTTCACCTGCCAGGTGTGCGGCAAGGCCTTCACGCAGCTCTCGTCCTTCCAGAGCCACCAGCGCGTGCACACAGGTGAGAGGGGCGGGGCCACCTGCGCAGGTGGGAGGGGGAGGGGTTACCTGGGCAGGTGAGCAGGGGGAGGGGTTACCTGGGCAGGTGAGAGAGGGATTACCTGTACAGGTGAGAAGCAGGGAGGGGGCGGGGTTACCTGGGCAGGTGAGAGGGGAGGGGTTACCTGGGCAGGTGAGAGTGACAGGAGTTACCTGTACAGGTGAGGCGCGAGGGAGGGGAGGGGTTACCTGGGCAGGTGAGAGTGACAGGGGTTACCTGTACAGGTGAGTGCAGGGAGGGGCAGGGTTACCTGTACAGGTGAGCAGGGGCGGGGCCACCTGCGCAGGTGGGAGGGAAGAGGCCACCTGGGCAGGTGGGAGGGGGAGGGGTTACCTGGGCGGGTGGGAGGGGGAGGGGCCACCTGGGCAGGTGAGCAGGGGCGGGGCCACCTGCGCAGGTGGGAGGGAGGGGCCACCTGGGCAGGTGGGAGGGGAGGGGCCACCTGCACAGGTGGGAGGGGAGGGGCCACCTGGGCAGGTGGGGAGGGAGGGGCCACCTGGGCAGGTGAGCAGGGGCGGGGTTACCTGGGCAGGTGAGAGTGACAGGGGTTACCTGGGCAGGTGAGCAGGGCGGGGCCACCTGCGCAGGTGGGAGGGGAGGGGTTACCTGGGCAGGTGAGCTGGGGAGGGGCCACCTGTGCAGGTGAGAGTGACAGGGCTTACCTGGGCAGGTGAGTGCAGGGGAGGGACGGGGTTACCTGTGCAGGTGAGAGAGAGGGGTTACAGGTGAGAGAGAAGGGTTACCTGTACAGGTGAGCGCGGGGGAGAGGAGGTGTTACCTGGGCAGGTGAGCACAGGTGAGGGGGAGGGTCACCTGTGCAGGTGCGAGAAGGGGGTCACCTGTACAGGTGAGTGCAGGGCAGGGGTGGGATCACCTGTACAGGTGAGATCGACAGGGGTTACCTGGGCACAGGTGAGATGCCAGGGTTACTTGTACAGGTGAAGAGACGGGTCACCTGTACAGGTGAGAGAAAGGGATCACCTGTACAGGTGAGAGGGATACCTGTACAGGTGAGAGAGGTTACCTGGGTACAGGTGAGAGAAAGGGATCACCTGTACAGGTGAGAGAGGTTACCTGGGCACAGGTGAGAGGGGATACCTGTACAGGTGAGAGAAAGGGATCACCTGCACAGGTGAGAGAGGTTACCTGGGCACAGGTGAGAGGGGCTTTACAGGTGAGCCATGCTGCTGGCACAAAGGTGTGATGCACCTGTGCCAGGTGTGTTGTACCTGTGCCAGGTGTGTTTTACCTGTTCCAGGTGTGTTTTACTGCACTCAGGTGTGTTTTACCTGCACCAGGTGTGTTTTACCTGCACTCAGGTGTTTTACCTGTGCCAGGTGCTTTACCTGTTCCAGGTGTGCTGTACCTGTTCCAGGCATGTTTTACCTGCACTCAGGTGTGTTTTACCTGTGCCCAGGTGTGTTTTACCTGCACCAGGTGTGTTTTACCTGCACCAGGTGTGCTTTACCTGCGCTCAGGTGTCTTTTCACGTGTGCCAGGTGTGTTTTACCTGTCGCCAGGTGTGTTTTACCTGTGCCAAGTGAGCTGTACCTGCGCCAGGTGTGTTTTACCTGCGCTCAGGTGTGTTTTACCTGCACCCAGGTGTGTTTTACGTGTTCCAGGTGTGTTTTACCTGTGCCAGGTGTGTTTTACCTGCACTCAGGTGTGTGTTACCTGTCCCAGGTGTGTTTAACCTGTGCCAGGTGTGTTTTACCTGCACTCAGGTGTGTTTTACCTGTGCCAGGTGTGTTTTACCTGCACTCAGGTGTGTTTTACCTGCGCTCAGGTGTGTTTTACCTGTGCCAGGTGTGTTTTACCTGTGCCAGGTGTGTTTTACCTGCACTCAGGTGTGTTTTACCTGTGCCAGGTGTGTTTTACCTGCACTCAGGTGTGTTTTACCTGCGCTCAGGTGTGTTTTACCTGTGCCAGGTGAGCTGTACCTGCGCCTAGGTGTGTTTTACCTGTGCCAGGTGTGCTGCACCTGTTCCAGGTGTGTTACCTGCGCTCAGGTGTGTTTTACCTGCACCAGGTGTGTTTTACCTGTTCCAGGTGTGTTTTACCTGTGCCAGGTGTGTTTTACCTGCGCTCAGGTGTGTTTTACCTGTGCCAGGTGTGTTTTACCTGTGCTCAGGTGTGTTTTACCTGCGCTCAGGTGTGTTTTACCTGTTCCAGGTGTGTTTTACCTGTGCCAGGTGTGTTTTACCTGCACCAGGTGTGTTTTACCTGCGCTCAGGTGTGTTTTACTTGCGCCAGGTGTGCTTTACCTGTGCCAGGTGTGTTTTACCTGCACTCAGGTGTGTTTTACTGCACTCAGGTGTCTTTTACCTGTGCCAGCTGTGTTTTACCTGTTCCAGGTGTGTTTTACTGCACTCAGGTGTGTTTTACCTGTTCCAGGTGTGTTTTACTGCACTCAGGTGTGTTTTACCTGTTCCAGGTATGTTTTACCTGTTCCAGGTGTGTTTTACCTGTCCCAGGTGTGTTTTACCTGCACCAGGTGTTTTACCTGCACTCAGGTGTGTGTTACCTGTTCCAGGTGTGTTTTACCTGCGCTCAGGTGTGTTTTACCTGTGCCAGGTGA
This sequence comes from Luscinia luscinia, assembly GCA_034336685.1. Classification (NCBI taxonomy): domain Eukaryota; kingdom Metazoa; phylum Chordata; class Aves; order Passeriformes; family Muscicapidae; genus Luscinia; species Luscinia luscinia. The sequence continues at coordinate 72,868 of JAKWBO010000133.1, forward strand.
GCTGTACCTGTGCCAGGTGTGTGTTACCTGTTCCAGGTGTGTTTTACCTGTGCCCAGGTGTGTTTTACCTGTGCCAGGTGTGTTACCTGTGCCAGGTGTGTTTTACCTGTGCCAGGTGTGTTTTACCTGTTCCAGGTGTGTTTTACCTGCGCTCAGGTGTGTTTTACCTGTGCCAGGTGAGCTGTACCTGTGCCAGGTGTGTTTTACCTGTGCCAGGTGTGTTTTACCTGTTCCAGGTGTGTTTTACCTGTCGCTCAGGTGTGTTTTACCTGCGCCAGGTGTGTTTTACCTGTGCTCAGGTGTGCTTTACCTGCACACAGATGTGTTTTACCTGTTCCAGGTGTGTTTTACCTGTCCCAGGTGTGTTTTACCTGTGCTCAGGTGAGCTGTACCTGCACACAGATGTGTTTTACCTGTTCCAGGTGTGTTTTACCTGTCCCAGGTGTGTTTTACCTGTGCCCAGGTGTGTTTTACCTGTGCTCAGGTGTGCTTTACCTGCACACAGATGTGTTTTACCTGTTCCCAGGTGTGTTTTACCTGTTCCCAGGTGTGTTTTACCTGCACTCAGGTGTGTGTTACCTGTGCTCAGGTGTGTTTTACCTGCCCACAGGTGAGCGGCCGTACCTGTGCCCCCAGTGCGGCCGCACCTTCGCCGACCCCTCGAGCTTCCGGCGGCACCAGCGCCCGCACCAGGTGAGCCGGGGATTTTGGGGCGAAAAACGGGAATTTTGGGGTGAAAAATGGAAATTTTGGGGCGAAAAATGGGGATTTTGGGGTGAAAAACGGGAATTTTGGGGAGAAAAATGGGGATTTTGGGGTGAAAAACAGGAATTTTGGGGGCTGAAAAATGGGGATTTTGGGGGTGAAAAACGGGAATTTTGGGGGAGAAAAATGGGGATTTTGGGGTGAAAAATGGGGATTTTGGGTCATTTTGGGGTCAGAAATGGCGGGTTTGGGGCGTTTTGGGGCGAAAACGGGAATTTTGGGGAGAAAAATGGGGATTTTGGGGTGGAAATGGGGATTTTGGGGTGGAAATGGGGATTTTGGGGTGAAAAATGGGAATTTTGGGGGTGAAAAACGGGGATTTTGGGGGCGTAAAAATGGGGATTTTGGGGCGAAAAATGGGGATTTTGGAGTGGGAATGGCGTTTTTGGGGTGAAAAATGGGGATTTTGGGTCATTTTTGGGTTCAGAAATGGTGGTTTTGGGGCTTTTTTGGGGATGAAAAATGAGGGTTTTGGGTCATTTTTGGGGTGAAAAATGGGGATTTTGGGGGCATTTTTGGGTTCAGAAATGGCGTTTTTGGGGCTTTTTAGGGGTGAAAAATGGGGATTTTGGGGAGAAAAACGGGAATTTTGGGGCAAAAATGGGGATTTTGGGGTGGAAATGGCGTTTTGGGGTCAGAAATGGCGGTTTTGGGGCTTTTTGGGGTGAAAAATGGGGATTTTGGGGTGGGAAATGGCGTTTTGGGGTTAAAAATGGGGATTTGGGGGCATTTTTGGGGTCAGAAATGGCGTTTTTGGGGCTTTTTTGGGGTGAAAAATGGGGATTTTGGGGAGTTTTTGGGGTGAAAAACGCCATTTTAGGGGCACTTAAGTGTAAAAACGGCAATTTCTGTGGCACTTTGGTGCGAAAAACGCCATTTCTGGGGAATTTTGGGTGAAAAAAAACAGTTTTTGGGGTATTTTGGTGTAAAAACGGTATTTCTGGGTTATTTGGGTTTGAAAAATTCCATTTCTGGGATTTTTGGGTTGAAAAATCCATTTCTGGGGAATTTTGGGTTTGAAAACGCCATTTCTGGGGGAATTTTGGGTCGAAAACCACAGTTTTTAGGATATTTTGGTTTGAAAAATGCCATTTCTGGGGAATTTTGGGTCGAAAAAGCTGATTTTGGGGTATTTTGATGCAAAAACGAACACCATTTCCGGGGGGATTTTGGGTGGAAAAAAGGTGGTTTTGGGATATTTTGGTGCAAAAACCGCCATTTCTGGGGAATTTTGGGTTTGAAAAACTCCATTTCGGGAATTTTGGGTTTGAAAAATGCCATTTCTGGGGAATTTTGGGTTGAAAAAGCCGGTTTTGGGTATTTTGATGCCAAAAACCACCATCTCTGGGATATTTTGGGTTTGAAAAACACAATTTCCGGGGAATTTTGGGTTTGAAAACGCCATTTCTGGGGGAATTTTGGGTTTGAAAAACGCCATTCCCGGGGAATTTCGGGTTGAAAACCACGGTTTTTGGGATACTTTGGTTTGAAAAATGCCATTTCTGGGAAATTTTGGGTCGAAAAAAGCTGATTTTGGGGTATTTTGATGCAAAAAAACGAACACCATTTCTGGGGAATTTTGGGTGGAAAAAAGGTGGTTTTGGGATATTTTGGTGCAAAAAACTGCCATTTCTGGGGAATTTTGGGTTTGAAAAACTCCATTTCCGGGGAATTTTGGGTTTGAAAAATGCCATTTGTGGGGAATTTTGGGTTGAAAAAAGCTGGTTTTGGGGTATTTTGATGCCAAAAAACCACCATCTCTGGGATATTTTGGGTTTGAAAAACGCCATTTCCGGGGAATTTTGGGTTTGAAAAACGCCATTTCTGGGGAATTTTGGGTTTGAAAAACGCCATTCCCGGGGAATTTGGGGTTGAAAACCACGGTTTTTGGGATATTTTGGTTTGAAAAATGCCATTTATGGGAAATTTTGGGTCGAAAAAAGCTGATTTTGGGGTATTTTGATGCAAAAAACCAAACACCATTTCTGGGGAATTTTGGGTTGAAAAAAGCTGATTTTGGGTATTTTGATGCCAAAAAAAACAAACACCATTTTTGGGGTATTTTGGATTTGAAAAACGCAATTCCCGGGGAATTTCGGGCGGAAAACCACGGTTTTTGGCACATTTTGGTTTGAAAAAATCTCCGTTTCCGCGGCAGGGTCTGAAGCCGTACGGCTGCGGCGAGTGCGGCAAGGCGTTCCGGCAGCCGGCCGACCTGGCGGTGCACCGGCGCACGCACACGGGCGAGCGGCCCTGGCGCTGCGGCGACTGCGGGAAGGCCTTCGTGGCCTCGTGGGACCTGAAGCGGCACCGGCTGACGCACTCGGGCGAGCGGCCCTGGCGCTGCGGCGACTGCGGGAAGGGTTTCGGCGAGCGGGCGGCGCTGGGCAAGCACCGGCGCACGCACTCGGGCGAGCGGCCGTTCGCCTGCGGGCGCTGCGGGAAGGGGTTCGGCGGCGCCTCGGGGCTCAGGAAGCACGAGAGGACTCATGGGAGGGAGGAGGCGGGGCAGGGCGGGGGAGGGAGCGGTATGGCCGCCGTAGCGGGAGGCAATATGGCCGACGTTAGTGTGGTCATTGTTGGGGGGAGCAATGTGGCTGATGGCAATATGGCCGCTGTTGGGGGAAATAATATGGCTGAGGGTAATATGGCTGCCGTAACAGGAAACAATATGGCGGCTGTTGGGGGAAATAATATGGCTGCCGTTGGAGGAAACAATATGGCTGTCGTAACAGGAAACAGTATGGCTGCCGTTGGGGGAAACAATATGGCTGCCGTTGGAGGAAACAGTATGGCTGACATGGGGAGAAACAATATGGCTGCCGTTGGAGGAAACAATATGGCTGACATAGGGAGAAACAATATGACTGCCGTTGGAGGAAACAATATGGCTGACATGGGGAGAAACAATATGGCCGCTGTTGGGGGGAGCAGTATGGCTGACGGCAATATGGCCGCCATAACAGGAAACAATATGGCTGCCGTTGGGGGAGCAGTATGGCCGACGGCAATATGGCCGCCATAACAGGAAACAATATGGCTTCCGTTGGGGGCAGCAGTATGGCCGCCGTAGCAGGAAACAATATGGCTGCCATTGGGGGAAACAATATGGCTGACGTCAATGTGGTCATCGTTGGGGGGAGCAATATGGCTGGCGGAAATATGGCTGCCATAACAGGAAACAATATGGCCGCTGTGGGGCGAAACAATATGGCTGCCATTGGGGGAAAAAATATGGCCGCTGTTGGGGGGGAGCAGTATGGCTGCTGTAGCAGGAAACAATATGGCTGACGTCAATGTGGTCATCGTTGGGGGGAGCAATATGGCTGACGGCAATATGGCCGCCATAACAGGAAACAATATGGCCGCTGTGGGGGAAACAATATGGCTGCCATTGGGGGAAACAATATGGCTGCCATTGGGGGAAAAAATACAGCCGCTGTTGGGGGGAGCAATATGGCCGCCATAGCAGGAAACAATATGGCTGATGTCAATGTGGTCATCGTTGGGGGGAGCAATATGGCCGACACCAATATGGCTGCTGTAGCAGGAAATAACGTGGCTGATGCCAATATGGCTGCTGTAACAGGAAACAATATGGCTGCCACAACAGGAAACAATATGGCTGCCACAACAGGAAACAATATGGCCGCCGTTGGGAGGAACAATATGGCCGACGTCAATATGGCCTCCACCAGTATGGCCGAAACCAATATGGCCGCCACCATTGCTGAGAACAATATGGCCGCCGCCAATATGGCGGCGCCCGTGGGGGGACTCAAGATGGCGGCCGGATCCAAGATGGCGGCCGGGCCCCGCCCCTTCCCTTGCGCGCTCTGTGGGCGGAGCTTCGCCTCGGGGGCGGGGCTGCGGCGGCACCAGCGACGTCACGGCCCCGCCCCCTCGGGCTCGGCCTGACCCCGCCCCCCCGCACGGGGCTTGTGTCACGTGGTTCAATAAACGCTGAGTCAGCGCCGGCGGCTGCGAGTGGTTTGGGGATGGGGGAGGGGGCGGGGGCGCGGCTAAAACCTCCCCAAAAATAACCAAAAATACCCCAAAAAATCCCCCAAAATAACATGAAAATATCCCCAAAAAATAACAAAAAAATACCCAAAAAATCGCCGAAAATGGCGTGATAATATCCCGAAAATATCCCCAAAAACCCAAAAATCCCCAAAAATCAACCAAAAATCGCCGAAAATATCCTGAAAATATCCCCAAAAAATCCCCAAAAATAACCAAAAAATTCAAAAAAAACCCCCAAAAAATTCCAAAAAAATAACCAAAAAATCCCCGAAAATATCCCCGAAAAATCCCCCAAAAATCCCCAAAAATCAACCAAAAAATCCCCCCAAAATAACCTGAAAATATCCCCGAAAATATCCCCAAAAATCCCCCCCAAAAAAACAAAAAATCCCCGAAAATGACCTGAAAATATCCCCGAAAATATCCCCAAAAAACCCAAAAAATCCCCAAGAATCAACCAAAAAATCGCCGAAAATAACATGAAAATATCCCCGAAAATATCCCCAAAAAATAACCAAAAATACCCAAAAATAACCAAAAAATCCCCCGAAAATGACCTGAAAATATCCCCAAAATATCCCCAAAAGTTCCCAAAAATCAACCAAAAAATTCCCAAAAATAACCTGAAAATGACCTGAAAATATCCCAAAAAAATCCCCAAAAATAACCAAAAAATAACCGAAAAATCGTCGAAAATGACCTGAAAATATCCCCAAAAAATCCCCCAAAATAACCAAAAAGATAAAAAAAAACCCCACAAAAAATCCCCGAAAATTCCCACAAAATCTCTCCAAAAAATCCCCAAATTCTGAAAAAACATCCCCGAATATTCCCGAAAATCTCCCCAAAATTCCCCAAAACAACCTGATAAAAATTCCCAAAAATATCCCGAAAATTCCCATAAAAAACCCTTAAAATCCCCCAAAATTCTCCAAAAAATCACCCTAAATTTCCCAAAAATATCCCCGAAAATTTTCCCCAAAAAAATCTTTAAAATCCCCCCAAAATCTCCGAATTGCAAAAAAAAATCTCTGAAAACTCCCCAAAATATCCCCCCAAAAACCCTAAAAACACCCAAAAACCCCAAAATCTTCCCAAAATCCCTCCCAAAAAACCCAGAATCCCCCCAAAAAACCCCAAAATTCTCCCCAGGAAAAAACCCAAAATCTCCGGGAATCCCTCCCAAAAAATCCCTAAAAATCCCCAAAATCCCCCCAAATTTCGCCCCTAAAAACCCCAAATGCCCTCAAAAAAACCCCAAAAACCCCAAAATCCCCCAATTCCCCAAAAACCCTAAAACCCCAAAATCCCCCAAAATTCCTCCAAAAATTCCTCTAAAAACTCCAAAATCCCAAAATCCCCCAGAATCCCTCCCAAAAATCCTAAAAAACCCAAAAACCCCCAAAATCCCTCAAATTTTCCAAAATCCCGCTAAAACCCCCAAATCCTCAAAAAAACCCCAAAATTCCCCAAAATCCCCCCAAAAAATTAAAAAAACCCAGAATCCCCAAAACCCCTAAAAACCCAAAATCCCCCAAAATTCCCCCAGAAAACCCCAAAATCCCCCAGAATCCCCCCCAAAAATATAAAAACCCCTAAAAACCCGAAAATTCCCTAAAAAGCCCCAAAAAACCCGAAATGTCCCAAAATCCTCACAAAAATCCCAAATCCCTCAAAATTTCCCCCAAAAACTAAAAAACCCCCAAAATTCCCCAAAATCCCCAAAATCCCAAATCCCCCAAAATCCCCCCCAAAAAAACCCCAAATCCCCAAAATTCCCCAAAAACCCCAAAATTCCCAAAATCCCCCCCCAAAAAACTAAAAAACCCCAAAATTCCCCCAAAAATCCAAAATTCCCAAAATCCTCAAAAAACCCCCAAAAAACCGAAGAGGGGGCGGGGAAATCGCGTCCAAGCCCCTCCCCTCGCCCCTCCCCCTCCTCCGCCGCAGCCCCCTTGGCGCAGCCCCTCCCCACCCCTCGCCCCTCCCCCTCCCCCCATCGCCCCTCCCCTCCGCAGCCGCAGCTGCCGCCGCATCCCCGGACCATCCCCCCCCCCAAAAAAAATAAAAAACCCCCAAAAAATTTAAACGAGTGGGGGTCGCAGCCCCTCCCCCACCCCTTCCTCCCCCCCACTTCTTCCCCCCGCTCCCCTCCCCCAAAAAAAAAAAAAAAAAATTAAAAAAATTCCGGGCGCCCCCGAGCCCCTCCCCACCACCATGAAGGACCGGACCCAGGAGCTCCGCAGCGTGAGCGCGCCGCGAATTTGGGGGAATTTGGGGGATTTGGGAAAATTTGGGGGGATTTGGGGAATTTGGGAGTGGGGGGAATTTGGGGATTTTTGGGATTTTTGGGATTTTTTGGGGGTCTGAGGGGGCTCCGGAGGGATTTTGAGGAGATTTTGGGGGGATTTGGGGGAAATTGGGGGATTTTGGGGATTTGGGAAATTTGGGGGATTTGGGGAATTTGGGGTGGGGGAATTTGGGGATTTTTTGGGATTTTTTGGGATTTTTGGGATTTTTGGGGGTCTGAGGGGCTCCGGAGGGATTTTGAGGGGTTTTTGGGGGTTTTTTAGGGAATTTTGGGGGATTTGGGGGATTTGGGGAATTTGGGGGTGGGGGAAATTTTGGGGATTTTTGGGATTTTTTGGGATTTTTGGGATTTTTTGAGGGTCTGAGGGGGCTCCGGAGGGATTTTGGGGGTTTTTTGGGGGATTTGGGAAAATTTGGGGAAATTTGGGGGGATTGGGGGTGGGGGAATTTTGGGGATTTTTTGGGATTTTTTGGGGATTTTTTGAATTTTTTGGGGGGTCTGAGGGGCTCCGGAGGGATTTTGAGGGTTTTTGGGGGGGGATTTGGGGGGAAATTGGGGGGATTTTGGGGGATTTTTGGGGAAATTTGGGGGATTTGGGGGAATTTGGGGGTGGGGGGGAATTTGGGGGATTTTTTGGGATTTTTTTGGGATTTTTTGGGGGGTCTGAGGGGCCTCCGGAGGCATTTTGGGAATTTTTGGGGGAATTTTGGGGGATTTTGGGGGGATTTGGGGGAATTTGGGGTGGGGGAATTTGGGGGATTTTTGGGATTTTTGGGGGTCTGAGGGGCTCCGGAAGAATTTTTGAGAATTTTTTGGGGGGGATTTGGGGGGATTTGGGAGAATTTGGGGGATTTGGGGAAATTTGGGGAATTTGGGGTGGGGGAATTTGGGGATTTTTCGGGATTTTTTGGGATTTTTTTGGGGGGTCTGAAGGGGCTCCGGAGGAATTTTGAGGTTTTGGGGGGGGGGATTTTGGGGGAATTTGGGGGAATTTGGGGGGATTTGGGAAAATTTAGGGGGATTTGGGGGATTTGGGGAAATTTGGGGGTGGGGGGAATTTGGGGATTTTTGGGATTTTTTTGGGATTTTTTTGGGGGGTCTGAGGGGCTCCGGAGGCATTTTGAGGGTTTTTGGGGGGGGATTTTGGGGGGATTTGGGGAAATTTGGGGGTGGGGGAATTTTGGGGATTTTTGGGATTTTTGGGGATTTTTGGATTTTTTGGGGGGTCTGAGGGGCTCCGGAGGAATTTTGAGGGTTTTTGGGGGGATTTTGGGGGATTTGGGGAAATTTGGGGGTGGGGAATTTTTCTGATTTTTGGGATTTTTGGGATTTTTGGGATTTTTGGGGATTTTTTGGGAGGTCTGAGGGGGCTCCGGAGGCATTTTGAGGGTTTTTTGGGGGATTTGGGGAAATTTGGGGGATTTGGGGGATTTGGGGGTGGGGGGAATTTGGGGGATTTTTGGGATTTTTGGGATTTTTTGGGGGGTCTGAGGGGGCTTCGGAGGGATTTTAAGGTTTTGGGATTTTTTGGTTTTTTGTTTTTTTTTTTTGAGGGGATTCTGGGGAGTTTTGGGAAATTTGGGGAAATTCGGGGATGAGGGGAATTTTGGAATTTTTGGGATTTTTGGGGGTCTGAGGCTGCTCCGGAGAGATTTGAAGTTTTTTTTTTTTTTTTTTAAGGGAATTTGGAGACATTTGGGGAAATTTGGGGAATTTGGGGGGGGGGGGGATTTTTGCGATTTTTTGGGATTTTTGGAAATTTTTAGGATTTTTTGGGGGGGGGGGGATTTTTTTATTTTTGGATTTTTTGGGATTTTTGGGGATTTTTGGATTTTTTGGGAATTTTTGGGAGGTCTGAGGATGCTCTGGAGGGATTTTGGGGGATTTTGTGGATGGGGAACTTTGGGGATTTTTTTGTTTATTTTTGGGATTTTTTGGGATATTTGGGGGATTTTTCGGGGGATCTCGGGATTTGGGGGACGAGGGAAATTTGGGGATTTTTTGGGATTTTTGGGATTTTTGGGATTTTTTGGGAATTTTTGGGGATTTTTGGGATTTTTTGGGAATTTTTTGGGATTTTTTAGGATTTTTTGGGATTTTTGGGAGATTTTTGGGGATTTTTGGGGAGATTTTGGGGGATTTTGGGGAATTTTGGGGGATTTTGGGGATTTTTGGGGAGATTTTTGGGGATTTTGGGGAGATTTTTGGGGGATTTTTGGGGGGATTTTTGGGGATTTTTTGGATTTTTGGGGAGATTTTTGGGGAGATTATTTGGGATTTTTGGGGGATTTTTGGGAATTTTTGGGATTTTGGGGTTTTTTTTGGGAAATCTTTGGATTTTTTGGGAGCCATTGCTGGGGTTACTGGGAGTTACTGGGAGTTACTGGGAGTTACTGGGAGTTACTGGGAGAGTCACTGGGAGTCACTGGGAGTCACTGGGAGGGTCACTGGGAGTCACTGGGGTCACTGGGGTCACTGGGAGTCACTGGGAGTCACTGGGAGTTACTGGGAGTTACTGGGAGGGTCACTGGGAGTTACTGGGAGGGTCACTGGGAGTTACTGGGAGTTACTGGGAGGGTCACTGGGGGTCACTGGGAGTTACTGGGAGTCACTGGGAGTTACTGGGAAGGTCACTGGGGGTCACTGGAGTTACTGGGAGTTACTGGGAGTTACTGGGAGGGTCACTGGGAGTCACTGGGAGTTACTGGGAGGTCACTGGGAGTTACTGGGACTTACTGGGACTTACTGGGAGGGTCACTGGGGTCACTGCGGGTCACCAACCCCGCTCAAGCCCGCCCTTTATGCAAATCCCCGACCCGGCTGCGGCCAATCAGAGGGCGGCATGCAAATGGGGCGGGGTTATGCAAATGAGGCGGGGGCGGCGTGCAAACGGGGCGGGGTTATGCAAATGAGGCGTGGGGCGGTGCGCCAAATGGGGGCGGGGTTATGCAAATGAGGCGTGGGGCGGCATGCAAATGGGGCGGGGTTATGCAATGAGGCGGCTCTCTCGGCCAATGGGAGCGCGCGGGGGGCGGGGCCCGGGCGGGGACTGACAGCGCCCCCCGCAGGCCAAGGACAGCGACGATGAGGACGAGGTGGTGACGGTGGACAGGGATCACTTCATGGACGAGTTCTTCGAGCAGGTGGGGCCCCGAAGCGGGGCTGGGGACCCCGAAAACGGGCTGGGGACCCCGAAAACGGGTTTGGGGACACCGAAAATGGGGTTGGGGCACCCGAAAATGGGTTTGGGGCACCCGAAAATGGGTTTGGGGACCCAAAAATGGGTTTGGGGACCCTGAAAATGGGTTGGGGACCCCAAAAATGGGTTTGGGGCACCGAAAGCGGGTTTGGGGACACCCGAAAACGGGTTTGGGGACACCCGAAAATGGGGTTGGGGACCCCAAAAATGGGTTTGGGGATCCCGAAAATGGGTTTGGGGACCCCGAAAATGGGGCTGGGACACCTGAAAACGGGTTTGGGGACCCCGAAAATGGGTTTGGGAGACCCAAAAATGGGTTTGGGGACCCAAAAATGGGTTTGGGGCACCCGAAAATGGGTTTGGGGACCCAAAAATGGGTTTGGGGACCCAAAATGGGGTTAGGGACCCGAAAATGGGGTTCGGGACCCCAAAATAAGGCTGGAGACCCCAAAAATGGGTTTGGGGCACCCGAAAATGGGTTTGGGGACCCTGAAAATGGGTTTGGGAGACCCAAAATGGGTTTAGGGACGCCAAAAATGGGGCTGGGGACCCCGAAAATGAGCTCAGGAACCCCAAAAATCCCCCAAATCGCTAAAATCCCCAAAATCCTCCCAAAATCCCCCAAAATCCTCCAAAATCTGCCCCAAAATCCGCCAAAATCCCCCAAAATCTCCCCAAAATCCACCCAAAATCCACCCAAAATCCCCCAAAATCCTCCAAAATCTGCCCCTAAATCCCCCCAAAATCTGCCCCAAAATCCCCCAAAATCCTCCCAAAGTCCCCCAAAATCCCCCTAAATCCCCAAAAATCCGCCCAAAATCCCCAAAAATCCCCCAAAACTGCCCCAAAATCCGCCCCAAAATCCGCCCAAAATCCCCCAAAATCCTCCAAAATCTGCCCCAAAATCCCCCAAAATCCGCCCCAAAATCCCCTGAAGTCTGTCCCAAATTTCCGAAATTCCCCAAAATCCCCCAAAATCTGCCCCAAAATCCCCCAAAATCCCCCAAATTTCCCCGAAATCCCGGCAGGTGGAGGAGATCCGGGGCTGCATCGAGAAGCTCTCGGAGGACGTGGAGCAGGTGAAGAAGCAGCACAGCGCCATCCTGGCGGCGCCCAACCCCGACGAGAGTGAGCAACTAATTAATTAATTAGGGTTATTAATTAATTAATGATTTATTAATTAATGATTAATTGGTTAATGGTCAGTAATGGGGTTATCGGGTCATTAACGGGGTCACTGCTGGGGTCACTCAGTGCCATCCTGGCGGCGCCCAACCCCGACGAGAGTGAGCAACTAATTAATTAATTAATTAATTATTAATTAATTAATAATTAATTGGTTAATGGGCACTTAATGGGGTTATCGGGTCATTAACGGGGTCACTCAGTGCCGTCCTGGCGACGCCCAACCCCGACGAGAGTGAGCAACTAATTAATTAATTAGGGTTATTAATTAATTAATGAGTAATTAATAATTAATTGGTTAATGGTCAGTAATGGGGTTATCGGGTCATTAACGGGGTCACTCTGTGCCACCCTGGCGGCGCCCAACCCTGACGAGCGTGAGGAACTAATTAATTAATTAGGGTTATTAATTAATGAATGGGGTAATTAGTTAATAATTGATTGATTAATGGGTCATTAACGGGGTCACTCAGCGCCATCCTGGCGGCGCCCAACCCCGACAAGAGGGAGGAGTTAATTAATTAATTAGGGCTATTAATTAATTAGGGTTATTAATTAATTAATGGGGTCATTAATAATTGATTGATTAATGGGTCATTAACAGGGTCTCTCAGCGCTGTCCTGGCAGCGCCCAACCCCGACAAGAGTGAGGAGTTAATTAATTAATGGGGTCGTTAATTACTTAATGGGGTTAATTAATTAATTAATGGGTTGCTAACGGGGTCATTGGGTCAGTGGTGGGGTCATTGGGTAATTAATGGGGTCATTAATGGGGTCATTAGTGGGGTCACTGACCAATCACTGACCAATCACTGACCGGTCACTCATGGTCACTGATGGTCATTGACTGGTCACTGACCGGTCACTGACCAATCACTAACTGGTCACTGATGGTCACTGACTGGTCACTGATTGTCACTGACCACTGGTCCCTGACCGGTCACTGATGGTCACTGATGGTCATTGATGATCACTGACTGGTCACTGACCAATCACTAACTGGTCACTAACCAATCACTGACCGGTCACTGATGGTCACTGACTGGTCACTGACCAATCACTGACCGGTCACTGATGGTCACTGACTGGTCACTGACCAATCACTGACCAGTCACTGACCACTGGTCACTGACCACTGGTCACTGACCGGTCACTGACCAATCACTGATGGTCACTGACCAATCACTAACTGATCCCTGACCGGTCACTGCTGGTCACTGACCACTGATCACTGACTGGTCATTGACCAATCACTAACTGGTCACTGACCGGTCATTGACTGGTCACTGACCACTGATCACTGACCAGTCACTGATGGTCACTGATGGTCACTGACTGGTCACTGATTGTCACTGACCAATCACTAACTGGTCACTGATGGTCACTGACCACTGGTCACTGACTGGTCACTGGTCACTGACCAATCACTGACCGGTCACTGACTGGGCATTGACCACTGGTCACTGACTGGTCACTGGTCACTGACCAATCACTGACTGGTCACTGCTGGTCACTGATGGTCATTGATGATCAGTGACTGGTCACTGACTGGTCACTGACCACTGATCACTGACCAGTCACAGACGGTCACTGATGGTCATTGACTGGTCACTGACTGGTCACTGACCAATCACTGACCAGTCACTGACCACTGGTCACTGACCACTGGTCACTGACCGGTCACTGACCAATCACTGATGGTCACTGACCAATCACTAACTGATCCCTGACCGGTCACTGACGGTCACTGATGGTCACTGATTGTCACTGACTGGTCACTGCTGGTCACTGACCACTGATCACTGACTGGTCACTGACCACTCACTAACTGGTCACTGATGGTCATTGATTGTCACTGACCACTGGTCCCTGACCGGTCACTGACGGTCACTCGTGGTCACTCCAGAGACGAAGCAGGAGCTCGAGGATCTCACGGCCGACATCAAGAAGACGGCGAACAAAGTGTCGCTCCAAATTGAAAGGTGACCACTGAGTGACCACTGGGTGACCACTGGGTGACCACTGGGTGACCGCTGGGTGACCAATGGGTGACCAATGGGTGACCAATGGGTGACCAATGGGTGACCGCTGGGTGACCAATGGGTGACCGCTGGGTAACCACTGGGTGACCAATGGGTGACCACTGGGTGACCGCTGGGTGACCAATGGGTGATCAATAGGTGACCAACGGGTGACCAATGGGTGACCGCTGGGTGACCCCTGGGTGACCGCTGGGTGACCACTTGGTGACCACTGGGTGACCAATGGGTGACCACTTGGTGACCGCTGGGTGACCACTGGGTGACCGCTGGGTGACCACTGGGTGACCAATGGGTGATCAATGGGTGACCGCTGGGTGACCGCTGGGTGACCAATGGGTGACTGCTGGGTGACCACTGGGTGACCGCTGGGTGACCAATGGGTGACCGCTGGGTGACCAATGGGTGACCAATGGGTGACCAATGGGTGACCAATGGGTGACCGCTGGGTGACCACTGGGTGACCAATGGGTGACCAACGGGTGACCAATGGGTGACCACTGGGTGACCAATGGGTGACCACTGGGTGACCACTGGGTGACCACTGGGTGACTGCTGGGTGACCAATGGGTGACCAATGGGTGACCACTGGGTGACCACTGGGTGACCACTGGGTGACTGCTGGGTGACCAATGGGTGACCAATGGGTGACCACTGGGTGACCACTGGGTGACCACTGGGTGACTGCTGGGTGACCAATGGGTGACCACTGGGTGACCACTGGGTGACCAATGGGTGACCACTGGGTGACCGCTGGGTGACCGCTGGGTGACCACTGGGTGACTGGGAGTGACCGCTGGGTGACCACAACATGCCTTCCCCTGGGAGTGACCACTGCCCTGGGGGTGACCACTGGGTGACCGGCTGGGTGACTGGGGAGTGACCAGATCATCCTCTCCTCCTGGGAATGGCCGGGAGTGACCACAATGTCCCTGGGAGTGGCCGGGCAGTGGCCGAAGTGTCCGGAGTGTCCGGAGTGACCACAGTGTCCTGGGAGTGCCCGGGCGGTGGCCGGAGTGGCCGGAGTGGCCGGAGAGTGACCACTGCCCACTGCCCTGAGTGGCCGGGAGTGACAGCAGTGTCCTGGGAGTGCCGGGCAGTGGCCGGAGTGGCCGGAGAGTGACCGCTGCCCGCTGCCCTGAGTGCCCGGGCGGTGGCCGGAGTGGCCGGAGAGTGACCGCTGCCCGCTGCCCTGAGTGCCCGGGCGGTGGCCGGAGTGGCCGGAGTGGCCGGGAGTGGCCGGAGAGTGACCGCCGCCCGCTGCCCTGAGTGCCCGGGCAGTGGCCGGAGTGGCCGGAGTGGCCGGAGTGGCCGGAGAGTGACCGCCGCCCGCTGCCCGCAGCCATCGAGCAGAGCATCGAGCAGGAGGAGGGGCTGAACCGCTCCTCGGCCGACCTGCGCATCCGCAAGACACAGGTGCGGCCTTCGGCCTCGGCGGCGTCATCATCATCATCATCGTCATCGTTATCATCGTTAATGTCATCTTCATCATCATCGTCATCATTAACGTCATTGTCATTGTCGAGTTCATTGTCATCATCAATGTCGTCATCTTCATCTTCATCATCATCATCATCGTCATCGTCTTCATCATCATCATCGTCATCATTAACGTCATTGTCATTGTCGAGTTCATTGTCATCATCAATGTCGTCATCTTCATCTTCATCATCGTCATCGTTATCATCGTTAATGTCATCATCATCTTCATCATCGTCTTCATGTTCATCATCATCATCGTCATCATCGTTAATGTCATCTTCATCATCGTCATCTTCATCGTCATCGTCATCATCGTCGTTGTTATAATTGATGTTATTATCATCGTCATCGTCACCATCGTCATCATCAATGCTTTCTTCATCATCATCATCGTTATCATCATTAATGTCATCTTATCATTAATGTCATCGTCATCATCATCGTCATCTTCATCACCATCATCGTTATCACCGTTATCATCGTTAATGTCATCATCACCATCATCATCATCTTCACCATCATCATTGTCATCGTCGTTAACGTCATTGTCATTGTTGGCTTTATTGTCATCATCAATGTCATCATCTTCATCATCATCATCGTTATCATCATCGTTATCATCATTAATGCCATCGTCATCGTCATCATCGTCATTTTCATCATCATCATCATCGTTATCATCATCATCGTCATCATCATCTTCATCAACGTCATCGTCATCATCGTCGTCGTTATAATTAACGTCATCATCATCGTTATCGTCATTTCATCAATGCTTTCTTCATCGTCGTCATCATCATCGTCATCTTTAACGTTACCGTCGTCATCTTCGTCATCGTTGTTATGACGTCATCGTCGTCATCATCATCAGCTCCATCAGCATTGACATTGTACGACCTCACTCTCACCTGTCTCACCTGTCCAATCTCACCTGTCCAATCTCACCTGTCTCACCTGTCCAATCTCACCTGTATCTCACCTGTATCTGACCTGTCCAATCTCACCTGTCTCACCTGCCTCAGCTGTCTCACCTGTCTCTCACCTGTCTCACCTGTCTCTCACCTGTATCTGACCTGTCCAATCTCACCTGTCTCTCACCTCTCTCACCTGTGTCACCTGTCTCACCTGTCCAATCTTACCTGTCTCACCTGTCCAGTCTCACCTGTCTCACCTGTCCAATCTTACCTGTCTCACCTGTCCAGTCTCACCTGTCTCACCTGTATCTCGCCTGTCTCACCTGTCTCACCTGTCTCACCTGTGTCTCACCTGTCTCACCTGTATCTCGCCTGTCTCACCTGTCTCACCTGTCTCACCTGTCTCACCTGTCCAATCTCACCTGTCTCTCACCTGTCTCTCAGCTATCTCACCTGTCTCATCTGTCTCACCTGTATCTCACCTGTATCTCACCTGTCTCACCTGTCTCACCTGTCCCATCTCACCTGTCCAATCTCACCTGTCTCACCTGTATCTCACCTGTCTCACCTGTATCTCGCCTGTCTCACCTGTCTCACCTGTATCTCAGCTGTCTCACCTGTCTCACCTGTCTCACCTGTCCAATCTCACCTGTCTCTCACCTGTGTCTCACCTGTCCAATCTCACCTGTCCATATCTCACCTGTCTCTCACCTGTGTCTCACCTGTCCAATCTCACCTGTCCATATCTCACCTGTCTCTCACCTGTCTCACGTGTCCAATCTCACCTGTCTCTCACCTGTCCAATCTCACCTGTCTCACCTCTCTCACCTGTCTCTCACCTGTCTCACCTGTCCATATCTCACCTGTCCCTCACCTGTCTCACCTGTATCTCACCTGTCCAATCTCACCTGTCCAATCTCACCTGTCCCTCACCTGTCTCACCTGTATCTCACCTGTCCAATCTCACCTGTCCAATCTCACCTGTCCAATCTCACCTGTCTCTCACCAGTCTCACCTGTCTCACCTGTCCAATCTCACCTGTCCAATCTCACCTGTCCAATCTCACCTGTCTCACCTGTCTCACCTGTATCTCACCTGTCTCTCACCTGTCTCTCTCACCTGTATCTCACCTGTCTCACCTGTATCTCACCTGTATCTCACCTGTCTCTCACCTGTATCTCACCTGTCTCACCTGCGCAGCACTCGACGCTCTCCCGGAAGTTCGTCGAGGTGATGACCGAGTACAACGCCCACGCAGTCCAAGTACCGCGACCGCTGCAAGGACCGGATCCAGCGCCAGCTCGAGATCAGTCGCGGGCGGCCGAGGGGTCATCGGGGGTCATCTGGGGTCACGGGGTCACTCAGGGGTCACGAGGTCATCGGGGGTCACGGAGTCAATGGGAGCAGTGGTCAGTGTGGTCAGCACCCCTGACCGCTGCAAGGGTCCAGCGCCAGCTCGAGATCAGTGCGGGCGGCCGAGGGGTCACTCAGGGGTCACTCAGGGGTCACGGGGTCATCAGGGGTCAAGGGGTCACTCAGGGATCAAGGGGTCAATGGGAGGATTGGTCAGTGTGGTCAGCACCCTCTGACCTCTGCAAGGGTCCAGCGCCAGCTCGAGATCAGTGCAGGTGGTCGAGGGGTCACTCAGGGGTCAAGGGGTCACTCAGGGGTCAAGGGGTCACTCAAGGGTCAAGGGGTCAATGGGAGCAGTGGTCAGTGTGGTCAGCACCCCTGACCTCTGCAAGGATCCAGCGCCAGCTCGAGATCAGTGCGGGCGGCTGAGGGGTCACTCAGGGGTCACTCAGGGGTCAAGGGGTCATCGGGGGTGACGGGGTCAGTGTGGTCAGTGTGGTCACCACGCCCCTCCCCCCCAGCCGGCCGGACCACGACCAACGAGGAGCTGGAGGACATGCTGGAGAGCGGCAAGCTGGCCATCTTCACGGACGACGTGAGTGACCGGGGCGGCGGTCAGCGGGGTCACTGGGGGTCACTGACGGTGTGAGTGACCACTTCTTTGGTCACTCGGGGGTCGCTGAGGGTCACTGGGGGTCACTGGGGTTCACTGATGGTGTGAGTGACCACTGCAGTGGTCAGCGGGGTCACTGGGGTCACTGGGGTCACTGGGGTCTCTGACGGTGTGAGTGACCAGGGCGGCGGTCAGTCGGGGTCACTGAGGGTCACTGACTCTGGGAGTGACCACTGCTGTGGTCCATCGGGGTGACTGACGGTCACCGGGGTCACTGGGGTCACTGAGGGTCACTGGGGGTCACTGATGGTGTGAGTGACCACTGCTGTGGTCAGTCTGGGTCGCTGGGGTCACCTACAACATGAGTGACCACTGTGGTCACTGGGGTCACTGGGGGTCACTGGGGTCACTGATGGTGTAAGTGACCACTGCTGCGGTCAGTCGGGGTCACTGGGGTCACTGGGGTCACTGGGGGTCAGGAACAACATGAGTGACCGCTGTGGTGGTCAGTCGGGGTCAGTGGGGTCACTGGGGTCACCGGGGTCACTGACTGAGTGACCACTGCGGTGGTCAGCGGGGTCACTGGGGTCACTGGGGCGACTGAGGGTCACTGACCGTGTGAGGCGACCACTCGCGGTGGTCAGTGGGGTCACCGGGGTCACCGGGGTCACTGGGGTCACTGGGGTCACTGGGGGTCAGGAACAACATGAGTGACCTCTGTGGTGGTCAGTCGGGGTCACTGGGGTCACTGGGGTCACTGAGGTCACCGGGGTCACTGGGGGTCACTGATGGTGTGAGTGACCACTGCTGTGGTCAGTCGGGGTCACTCGCGAACAACTGGAGCCCCAGGTGTGACCCCAGGTGTGCCCAGGTGCCCCCAGCTGCCACCAGGTGCCCCCAGGTGCCCCCAGGTGTGACCCCAGGTGTGACCCCAGCTGCCCCCAGCTGCCCCCAGGTGCGCTCTTAGGTGTGACCCCAGCTGCCCCCAGGTGCCCCCAGGTGCGCCCAGGTGTGACCCCAGGTGCCCCAGGTGTGACCCCAGGTGTGACCCCAGCTGCCCCAGGTGTGACCCCAGGTGCCCCCAGGTGCCCCCAGGTGCCCCCAGGTGCCCCCAGGTGCGCCCAGGTGTGACCCCAGGTGCGCCCGCAGATCAAGATGGACTCGCAGATGACGAAGCAGGCGCTGAGCGAGATCGGGAGCAGCGGCTTCGCGAGATCATCAAGCTGGAGACGAGCATCAGGGAGCTGCACGACATGTTCGTGGACATGGCCATGCTGGTGGAGAGCCAGGTAACGCACCTGGGACAGGTAACACACCTGGGGACAGGTAACACACCTGGGACAGGTAACACACCTGGGACAGGTGTGACAGGTGTGACAGAGACAGCATCAGGGAGCTGCACGACATGTTCGTGGACATGGCCATGCTGGTGGAGAGCCAGGTAACACACCTGGGACAGGTAACGCACCTGGGGACAGGTAACACACCTGGGACAGGTGTGACAGGGACAGGGACAGCATCAGGGAGCTGCACGACATGTTCGTGGACATGGCCATGCTGGTGGAGAGCCAGGTAACGCACCTGGGACAGGTAACACACCTGGGGACAGGTAACACACCTGGGACAGGTAACACACCTGGGGACAGGTAACACACCTGGGACAGGTAACACACCTGGGGACAGGTAACACACCTGGGACAGGTGTGACAGGTGAGACAGGTGTGACAGGGACAGCATCAGGGAGCTGCACGACATGTTCGTGGGCATGGCCATGCTGGTGGAGAGCCAGGTAACACACCTGGGACAGGTAACACACCTGGGGACAGGTAACACACCTGGGACAGGTGTGACAGGGACAGGTGTGACAGGGACAGCATCAGGGAGCTGCACGACATGTTCGTGGACATGGCCATGCTGGTGGAGAGCCAGGTAACGCACCTGGGACAGGTGAGACACACCTGGGGACAGGTAACACACCTGGGACAGGTGTGACAGGTGTGACAGGTGTGACAGGTGTGACAGGTGTGACAGGGACAGCATCAGGGCGCTGCACGACATGTTCGTGGACATGGCCATGCTGGTGGAGAGCCAGGTACGCACCTGGGACAGGTAACACACCTGGGGACAGGTAACACACCTGGGACAGGTAACAACACCTGGGAAAGGTGGGACAGGTGTGACAGGTGTGACAGGTGTGACAGTGACAGCATCAGGGAGCTGCACGACATGTTCGTGGACATGGCCATGCTGGTGGAGAGCCAGGTAACGCACCTGGGACAGGTGTGACACACCTGGGGACAGGTAACACACCTGGGGACAGGTAACACACCTGGGGACAGGTAACACACCTGGGACAGGTGGGACAGGTGTGACAGGGACAGCATCAGGGAGCTGCACGACATGTTCGTGGACATGGCCATGCTGGTGGAGAGCCAGGTACGCACCTGGGACAGGTGAGACACACCTGGGGACAGGTAACACACCTGGGACAGGTAACAACACCTGGGATAGGTGTGACAGGGACAGGGACAGGTGTGACAGGTGACAGGTGTGACAGGGACAGCATCAGGGAGCTGCACGACATGTTCGTGGACATGGCCATGCTGGTGGAGAGCCAGGTAACACACCTGGGACAGGTAACGCACCTGGGACAGGTAACACACCTGGGGACAGGTAACACACCTGGGACAGGTAACACACCTGGGGACAGGTAACACACCTGGGACAGGTGTGACAGGTGAACAGGTGTGACAGGGACAGCATCAGGGAGCTGCACGACATGTTCGTGGGCATGGCCATGCTGGTGGAGAGCCAGGTAACACACCTGGGACAGGTAACACACCTGGGGACAGGTAACACACCTGGGACAGGTGTGACAGGAACAGGTGTGACAGGGACAGCATCAGGGAGCTGCACGACATGTTCGTGGACATGGCCATGCTGGTGGAGAGCCAGGTACGCACCTGGGGCAGGTGTGACAGGTGTGACAGGTGTGACAGGTGTGATAGGTGGGACAGGTGTGACAGGTGTGACAGGTGACAGGTGTGACAGGTGTGACATGTGTGACAGGTGTGACAGGTGTGACAGGTGGGACAGGTGTGACAGGTGTGACAGGTGTGACAGGTGACAGGTGAGACAGGTGTGACAGGTGGGACAGGTGTGACAGGTGTGACAGGTGGGACAGGTGTGATCCTCCCAGTGGTCACCTCACCATGGCCAATTAATTAATGGGGTCACGGGGTCATTAACAAAATCATTAATGGGGTCACGGGGTCATCAAAGGGGTCATTGGCCACCTGAACCCCCAAAATGGCCTCCTGACCCCCAAAATGTCCGCCTGCATCCCAAAATGGCAACTTGAACCCCAAAATGGCCGCTTGCATCCCAAAAATGGCCGCCTGACCCCCAAAATGCTCACCTGAACCCCAAAATGGCCGCCTGAACACCAAAATGGCCGCCTGAACCCCAAAATGCTCACCTGAACCCCAAAATGGCAACTTGAACCCCAAAATGGCCGCCTGAACCCCAAAATGGCTGCCTGAACCCCAAAATGCTCACCTGACCCACAAAATTGTCACCTGAACCCCAAAATGGCCACCTGAACCCCAAAATGGCCGCCTGACCCTAAAATGACCTCCTGAACCCCAAAATGGCCGCCTGAACCCCAAAATGCTCACCTGAACCCCAAAATGGCCGCCTGAACCCCAAAATGGCCACTTGAACCCCAAAATGGCCGCCTGAACCCCAAATGGCTGCCTAAACCCCCAAAATGGCCGCCTGACCCCCAAAATGGCCTCGTGATCCCCAAAATGACCTCCTGACCCCCCAAATGGCCGCCTGAACCCCAAAATGGCCGCCTGAACACCAAAATGGCCGCCTGAGCCCCCAAAATGGCCGCCTTAACACCAAAATGGCTGCCTGATCCCCAAAATGGCCACCTGAACCCCAAAATGACCACCTGACCGCCAAAATGGTCGCCTGAACCCCAAAATGCTCACCTGACCCCCAAAATGGCTGTCTGCACCCCAAAATGGCCGCCTGAACACCAAAATGGCCGCCTGATCCCCAAAATGACCACCTGAGCCCCCAAAATTCCCCCAGGGCGAGATGATCGACCGCATCGAGTACAACGTGGAGCACTCGGTGGATTACGTCGAGCGCGCCGTGTCCGACACCAAAAAAGCCGTCAAGTACCAGAGCAAGGCCCGGCGGGTGAGCCACGCCCACCGCGGGGTCACCGCGGGGTCACCGGGGCGGGGTCACCGCGGGGTCACCGCGGGGTCACCGGGGCGGGGTGGGAGGGGCTGCGGCCACCGGAAAGGCGGTGTGGCCACCGTGGAGGTCATGGGGTCAGCGGGAGGTCAGTGGGGTCACCGAGTGGTCAGTGGGGTCACCGAGTGGTCAGTGGGGCCACCGAGTGGTCAGTGGGGTCACCGTGTGGTCAGTGGGGCCACCAAAATGTCAGTGGGGCCACCAAAACCTCAGTGGGGTCACCAAAACTTCAGTGGGGTCACCAAGAACTCAATGGGGCCACCAAAAACTCAGTTTGGCCACCAAAAACTCAATGGGGCCACGAAAACTTCAATGGGGCCACCAGGAGCTCAATGGGGCCACCAAAATCTCAGTGGGGTCATCAAGAGGTCAGTGGGGCCACCAAAACCTCAGTGTGGCCACCAAGAACTCAGTGGGGCCACCAAAACTTCAATGGGGCCACCAAGAGTCCATTTTAGCCACCACAAACCCATTGTGGCCACCATGAACCCCACATGGCCACCACCAGCCCAGTGTGGCCACCACAAACCCATTGTGGCCACCAAGACCTCAAAATGACCACCAAGAGCCCATTGTGGCCACCACAAACCCAACATGACCACCACAAACCTAACATGGCCACCAGAAACCCATTGTGGCCACCACAAACCAACGTGGCCACCAAGACCCCAAAATGGCCACCACAAACCCATTGTGACCACCACAAACCCAACATGGCCACCAAGACCCCAAAATGGCGCCCACGAGCCCAGTGTGGCCACCACGAGCCCAACATGGCCACCAAGACCTCAAAATGGCCACCAAGACCCCAACATGGCTGCCACGAGCCCATTTTGGCCACCACGAGCCCATTGTGGCCACCACAAACCCAGCATGGCCACCAAGACCCCAAAATGGCCACCAAGGCCTCAAAATGGCCACCAAGACCCCAACATGGCCACCAAGACCCCAAAATGGCGACCACAAACCCAACATGGCCACCAAGACCTCAACATGGCGACCACAAACCCAACATGGCCACCAAGACCCCAAAATGGCCACCAAGACCCCACTGTGGCCACCAAGACCCCAAAATGGCCACCAAGACCCCAAAATGGCCACCATGAGCCCATTGTGGCCACCAAGGCCCCACTTTGGGCCACCTGCCCAGGGTGGGGGAAGGGCTCGGTAACGCTCGGCTCTCTCCTCTCTCTCCCCTCCCCCGCTGCCCGGACGCGCCGGAACTTCCGCACCGAAACCACAACGGCGTCCGAAAATTTTGGGATTTTTTTCTTCCACCATCCGAAAATTTTGGGATTTTTTGTTTCCCACCTTGGGAAAATTTAGGGATTCTTGTTTTCCCGCCGTCCGAAAATTTTGGGACTTTTTTTTTTTCCTGGCATCCGAAAATTTTGGGATTTTTGTTTTCTTTTGCCGTCCAAAAATTTCGGCTTTTTTTTCCTGGCGTCGGAAAAATTTTGGGATTTTGTTTTCCCGGCATCTGAAAATTTCGGGATTTGTTTTTTTCCGGCATTGAAAAATTTGGGGATTTTTTTTCTTCTGTCGTCCGAAAAATTCTGGATTTTTTTTCCTGGCGTCCGAAAATTTCGGGATTTTTTTTCCCGCCTTCCGGAAAATTCGGGATTTTTTCTTCCCGCCTTCTGATAAATTTGAGTTTGGCCGACCGGCGCTGGCGCCCGGCAGAAGAAGATCATGATCATCATCTGCTGCGTGGTGCTGGGCGTGGTCCTGGCCTCCTCCATCGGCGGCACCTTGGGCTTGTAGAGCCCCTCCCCCAACCCCCACGGCCCCGCCCACTCGGGGGGAGGGCGCGGCAGCCACGACGCCCCGCCCCTCCCCGCCCTCGGCCCCTCTCCCTCCCCCCCATTAATTAATTAATTAATTGATTAACCGCATCCGGCGAGGTTGCGAATAAACCTGGAGACGGAATCTGGTGACGCCAAGCACGCGGTGGTCCCGTCGCCGCCCCGGCCGCGCCCCCGGCGCCGGCGTCGGCACAATCTAAGCGGCTGCTGCTGCTCGGCCTCCATCCGACATCCCATCATCGCCTCCCACCACCGGGGAGGGGCTTGGGTGGGGTGGGGTTTATTGGGTTGGGTTGGGTTGAGTTGGGTTGGGTTGAGTTGGGTTTGTTGAGTTGAGTTGGGTTGGGTTGAGTTGGGTTGCGTTGGGTTTGTTGAGTTGAGTTGGGTTAGGTTGGTTGAGTTCAGTTGGGTTGAGTTGGGTTTGTTGAGTTGGGTTCAGTTGGGTTCAGTTGAGCTGGGTTGAGTTGGGATGAGTTGGATTGAGCTGGGTTGGGTTGAGTTGAGTTGTGTTGCGTTGGGTTGCGTTGGGTTGGGTTGAGTTGGGTTGAGTTGGGTTTGTTGAGTTGAGTTGCGTTAGGTTGGTTGAGTTCAGTTGGGTTTATTGAGTTGCATTGGGTTTGTAGAGTTGAGTCACATTGAACTGAGTTGTTTTGGGTTTGGTTGGGTTAGGTTGGTTGAGTTCAGTTGGGTTGAGTTGCATTGAGTTGGGGTTGTTGAGTTGGGTCTCATTGAACTGTGTTGGTTTGGGTTTGGTTGGGTTGGGTTGAGTTGAGTTGGGTTGAGTTGGGTTGGGTTGGGTTGAGTTGGGTTGGGTTGGGTTGAGTTGGGTTGGGTTTGTTGGGTTGGGTTGAGTTGGGTTGGGTTGGGTTGAGTTGGATTTGGTTGAGTTGGGTTGAGTTGGATTTGGTTGAGTTGGGTTGAGTTGGATTTGGTTGGGTTGGGTTGGGTTGAGTTCATTGGGTTGGGTTGGGTTGGGTTGACCCATCCCAGTTGGGTGGGGGAGGTGCCACTGGCCCATTCCCACGGTGCCATCACACCCCAGTGACCCCCGGCCACTCCGGCCATCACTGACCAGTCCAACCATCACTGACCAGTCCAACCATCACTGACCAGTCCAACCATCACTGACCAGTCCAACCATCACTGACCGGTCCATCACTGACCAGTCCAACCATCACTGACCAGTCCGGCCATCACTGACCAGTCCCACCATCACTGACCAGTCCATCCATCACTGACCAGTCCATCCATCACTGACCAGTCCATCACTGACCAGTCCATCCATCACTGACCAGTCCCACCATCACTGACCAGTCCCACCATCACTGACCAGTCCCACCATCACTGACCAGTCCAGTCCATCACTGACCAGTCCAACCATCACTGAGCAGTACCACCATTACTGACCAGTCCAGTCCATCACTGACCAGTCCAACCATTACTGACCAGTCCCACCATCACTGACCAGTCCATCACTGACCAGTCCCACCATCACTGACCAGTCCATCCATCACTGACCAGTCCAACCATCACTGACCAGTCCAACCATCACTGACCAGTCCCACCATCACTGACCAGTCCCACCATCACTGACCAGTCCAACCATCACTGACCAGTCCAACCATCACTGACCAGTCCATCACTGACCAGTCCCACCATCACTGACCAGTCTGGCCATCACTGACCAGTCCAACCATCACTGACCAGTCCCACCATCACTGACCAGTCCCACCATCACTGACCAGTCCATCACTGACCAGTCCAACCATCACTGACCAGTCCCACCATCACTGACCAGTCCCACCATCACTGACCAGTCCATCACTGACCAGTCCATCACTGACCAGTCCATCACTGGCCAGTCCAACCATCACTGACCAGTCCAGTCCATCACTGACCAGTCCAACCATCACTGACCAGTCCAACCATCACTGACCAGTCCCACCATCACTGACCAGTCCATCACTGACCAGTCCCACCATCACTGACCAGTCCCACCATCACTGACCAGTCCATCACTGACCAGTCCCACCATCACTGACCAGTCCCACCATCACTGACCAGTCCATCACTGACCAGTCCAACCATCACTGACCAGTCCAGTCCATCACTGACCAGTCCAACCATCACTGACCAGTCCAGCCATCACTGACCAGGACTGACCCACCCCCACCCAACTGGGGATCTGTCCCTCCACCCAGTGACCTCATTGATGATCTGATGACATCATCAATGACCCAATGACGTCATTGGTGACCCAACGATCTCGACGATAACCCAACGCCGGTGACCTCACCGATGACGTCATCGATGACCCGATGACCTCATCAATAACACAATGACGTCATCAACAATCTCGTCCATGACCCAATGCCGATGACCTCACTGATGATCTGATGACGTCATCAATGACTCAACAATGTCATCGATAACCCAATGTCAATGACCTCATCGATCACACCATGACGTCATCGATGACACGATGACTTCACCGATGAATCAACGATGTCATCGATAACCCAATGCCGATGACCTCATCAATGACCTCATTGATGACCTGATGACATCATCGATCACCCGATGACCTCATCGATGACCCGCCCCCATCTCCCCTCCCCACTGGCCGAACGCCCCTCTTAGATTTCCGGCCCGCCCGTCGCGCTGGCCGCTGCCGCCCACCAGCGCCCTCCCCAATCCCCCTCCCCCCATCGCTGCGGCGTCGCCGAGACCCCGGGGGTCCCCGAACCGCCGCCCCTCCCCCTCCCCGGGACGAAGGCGGCCCCAGCGCTCTGTGCCGCCCCCTCGTGGTTCTGTGATGTCTTTGCTCACGAAACCCATTGCCACAAAACGCAGCCGGCTCCGCCTCTTCTTCCTCCTCCTCCTCCTCCTCGGGGGTCCCACTGGCTCAGCCCCGCCCCCAAAACCAGGCCCCGCCCCCAAAACCCGGCCACGCCCCCCAAAACCCGGCCCCGCCCCCCCCCAATGAGAGGCGAGGGGTCGGCGAGGTTCTCAGTACAAACTTTATTGGGGGCGTGGCCGATGCTGAGGCGTGGCCAAACGCAAGGGGGCGTGGCCATGCGCGAGGGGGCGGGGTCAGGGCTCGGGCAGGTCGTCGGCCAGCAGCATGGGCGAGCCGAGCTGCAGGTCGCGCTGGAGGCTCTCGGCCGGCGGGGCTGAGGCGGTGAACCTCCAGCCAGTCGGCCAAGAGCGACGCCGAGAGCGGCGCCGAGTCGGCCTGGCTCGCGGGGGGGAGGGGCGGGGGGGGTGGGGAGAGGGGGAAGAGTCAACGCAAGGCAACAGGAGGCAACCCAAGCCAACCCAACACAACCCAACTCAACCCAATTCAGCCCAGCCCAACCCAACTCAGCCCAACCCAACTCAGCCCAATGCAACTCAACCCAACTGAACCCAACACAACCAGACTTAACCCAATCCAACCCAACCCAACTCAACCCAACTCAACCCAATGTACTCAAACCAACCCAACCCAATCAACCCAATGCAACTACACTCAATCAAACTGATCTCAACACAA
Source organism: Luscinia luscinia (assembly GCA_034336685.1). Taxonomy (NCBI): domain Eukaryota; kingdom Metazoa; phylum Chordata; class Aves; order Passeriformes; family Muscicapidae; genus Luscinia; species Luscinia luscinia. The sequence goes on from JAKWBO010000133.1 coordinate 100,367, forward strand.
CCAAACTCAACCCAACTCAACCCAACGAAACTTAATCCAACCCAACCCAATTCAACCCAACTCAACCCAACCCAACTCAACCCAATGTACTAAACCAACCCAAACCAACCCAACTCAAACGCAACTCAACCCAACCCAATTTAACCCAACCCAACTCAACGCAACCCAACCCATCCCAATGTGTTCAACCAACCCAACCCAACCCAATTCAATTCAACCCAACCCAACCCAGCCCAACTGAACCCAATTTAACCCAACCCAACCCAACTGAACCCAACCCAATCAAACTTAACCCAACTCAACCCAACCCAATGTACTCAACCAACCCAACCCAATTCAACCCAGCCCAGCCCAACCCAATTCAATGCAACCCAATCAAACTCAACCCAATCGACTCAACCCAACCCACCTGAACACACCCCAGCACAACTCAACAAACCCAACCAAACCCAACCCAACACAACCCAATAAACTCAAGAAACCCAACCCAACCCAATTCAACGCAACCCAACGAGCCCAACCCAACCCAACTCAGCTCAACCCAACCCAACTCAATCCACCCCAACCAAACCCAACCCAACCAGCTCAACTCAACCCACCCCCAGACCACCCAACCCAACTGCATCCCCACCTGTCCTTGGGCTCCCCCACCATGTCCAGGGATTGGCTCAGGAACTCCTCCAGGTCGAAGCCGGCGCCCGTGGCCGGCGCCGCTGCCCTTAGGCGTCACCGGGAACATACGGGCGGCAGCGGGTCCTCCACCTGCGGGGCGGGGGGAGGGGCGGTGAGGGACGGGCGGCGGCCCCGGCGAGACCCGCCCAGAGCCGGCCCGCCCCTCCTCACCCACCTGCGACTTCTGCAGCTGCTGCGTCACCGTGGCCACGTCGGCGTCGGCAGCGCCGGGAGCGGCCGGAGGAGGCTCCGGCCACGCCCTCGGGGCCCGGCCAGGCCTCGGCGAAGGCGGGGGCGGGGGCGGGGCAGGGCGGAGGGGGCGGGGCCGAGGCGGGGCAGGGCCGGCTGTCGGGGCGGGGCGCCGTCGGCCATCTTGGTCCAGCGCTCCAGGAGGTGGCGGTCGTCGTCGGTGAGGACGAGGCCGTGCAGCCCCTCCCCCCCGGGCGGCGGGGCTCGCGGCGCTTCGGCGCTCGCGCTGCTTCTTCTCGCGCTCCTTGGCGCGCTCCTGCCGGCGCCGGCGCTTCTCCTCCCGCTCGCGCTGGCGCTCGGCCGCCGTCACCGGCTTGCGGCCCTCGGGCGCCTCGGGCGCGGCGCAGGGCGGGTCTGGGGGAGGGGGAGGGGGTGGGGAGTCAGAGATCGACTCAACTGAGCTCAACCGAAGTCAAACCAACTCAACCAAAGCCAACTCAACTCAACCCAACCCAACCCAACTCAAACCAACTCAACCAAACTCAACCCAACTCAACCAACTCAACCTAACCAAATTCAACCCAACTGAAAACACCCAACTCAACCCAACTCAACTCAAATCAACCCAATGCGACCCAGCCAATCTTAACTCAGCCCAAATAAACTCAACCAATCCAACTCAACCCAACCCAACTCCAACAACTGAACCCAACCCAACTCAACCGAACACAAACAACTCTACCCAAGTCAACTCAACCCAATCCAATTCAACTCAAGACAACCCAACTCAACCAAACCCAACTCAATCAAACCAAACCCAACCACACACAACTCAACCCAATCAATCCAGCCCAACTCAACCCAACCCAACCAATTCCCAAGACCCACACCAGCCGTGTTTGACCCCATTCCCTCCCCCCTCACCTTTGCTCTTGTTCCTCATGGCCGACTTGAGCAGCGCCGCCTTCAGCGCCGCCTTGGTGTCGTCCGAGATGGCGCCGTCCCTCTTGGGGGCCGCCGGCGCTCCCGGCTCCGCCTTCACCCGCGGCGAGTCCATGGGGCAGTCGGGGGCGGGGCCGGGGCTGGGCATGTCCACGTCGGCGCAGGGCGGCCACGCCGGGCCGTTGGTGACCGCGGCCATGCCGGCGTTGGCCACGGGGGCGTTGGCCATGTTGAGGTTGGCGTTAGCCATGTTGATGCTACCATTGGCCACGTTGATGTTGGCCATGTTGACATTGGCGTTGGCCACGCCGACGCTCCCATTGGCCACGTTGGCGTTGACTTTGGCACTGTTGGCGCCGTTGGCCGCGCCGCCGGCGCTCACCATGGCGACGTCACCGTTGGCCGCCCCGCCCCCTCCCGCCGGCGCCGGCGCGATCTGCCGCCGGATGCCGTCGCGGCGCGCGTGGAAATCGGCGATCTCGGCCACGATGGCCGCCTTGATCTCCTCCTTGGTGAGCGCCTGCCGGTCGAAGGCGAAGTCGAACGCCGGCACGCACTCGGGCTCGTCCTCGGGGTCGTGGTACTTCGCCAAAAACGGGTGCCGCAGCGCCTCGGCCACGCCCACGCGCTCCCGGGGGTCGAACCGCAGCATCCTCCCCAACAGCGCCAGCGCCGCCGGCTCGGCGCCGCCAAAGACTCTCCCCACGGCACCGGCGAGCGCGGCGGCAAGCTCTGCACGTAGGCGGACGCGCCTCGGCGCCCGATGGCCGCCATGGCGCCGGCGGGCGGCGTGCCCAACACCGCCATGATCAGCTGCAGCTGGTGCACGTAGTTAGCGTCCGGGGAAGAAGCGTCCGCCCGGCCGAGCATCTCGGCGAAGATGCAGCCGACCGACCACATGTCGATGGCGCGCGTGTAGCGGTGCAGCGACAGCAGCAGCTCCGGCGCGCGGTACCAGCGCGTGGCCACGTACTCGGTGAGGAACGCCTTGGCCTGGCGCGGGTCGGCGCCCAGCCCGCGCGCCATGCCGAAGTCGCCGATCTTGAGCTCGCAGTTCTCGTTGACCAGCAGGTTGCTGGGCTTGAGATCGCGGTGCAGGACGTTGGCGGAGTGGATGTACTTGAGGCCGCGGAGGAGCTGGTAGAGGAAGTAGCGGGCGTGCTCCAGCGTCAGCGGCTGCGCCCGAGTGGATGATTTGGTGCAGGTCGCTCTCCATGAGGTCCAGCACGGCGTAGCTGGGGGGTTTGGGCCAATCGGCGGGTTTGGCACAGAGATCCCCCAAGGGACCCGAGGTTTTGGGTGGTCGGGCAAAAATCAAGCGGAAGGGCCAAAGCGGCCCCAAAACCAAACCAGATTCGAGGAACCCAAAGCAATTCAGGTCAACCCAACTCAACCCAACCCAACTCAACCCAACTCAACTCAACTCAACTCAGCCCAACTCAACTCAACTCAACTCAACTCAACCCAACCCAACTCAACCCAACCCAACTCAACCCAACCCAACTCAACTCAACCCAACTCAACTCAACCCAACCCAACTCCAACCCAACCCAACTCAACTCAACTCAGCCAAACCCAACTCAATGGAATCTAAGTCAACGCAACCAACGCAACTCAATCCAATCCAACCTAACTCAAAGAGCTCAACCCAACCCAACAAATCCAACTCAACCCAACTCAACTAATCCAACTCAACCCAACTCAAGCAAACCTAACTCAATGAAATCTAATTCAATGCAACCAACCCCACTCAACCTGATCCAATTCAACTCAACCCAACCCAACTCAAACCAACCCAACCAAACCAAGTCAACCAAACTCAACTCAACCCAACCCAAGTCAACTCAACCCAACAAACTCAACTCAACCCAACTCAACTGAACCTCACCCAACCAAACCCAACTCAACACAACCAATTCAACACAACTCAACTCAACCCAACAAACCGAACCCAACTGAACTGAACCCAACCCAATCAAACCTCACTCAACACATCCAACCCAACACAACTCAAACAAACTCGACCCAACCCAACTCAACTCAACCCAGCCAAACCAACTCAACCAAACTCAACTCAACCCAACCCAACCCAACTCAACTCAACCCAACCCAACAAACCCAACCCAACTCCCATGACCCCACACTGGGAGCGCCCCCCGGCGACGCACACGGAGCGGAACTCGCCGTAGGGCCCCGTGGGCCGCAGGATGTCCTTGATGCCGATGATGTTGTCGTGCTTGAAGTGCTTGAGGATCTTCAGCTCCCGCAGCGTCCGCTTGGCGTTGGTCACCACGTCAAAGGCGTTGGGGATCTTCTTGATGGCCACCTGCTGGCCTGGGGGGCGTGGCCGGACACGCCCCCGGGGGAGGGCTCAGTGGGGGGAGGGGACAGGTGGTGGGGCGCTCCCGGATTGCGCAAATGGGGGGACTCAAGGTTTGTCCAGGTGTGTCCCAGGTGTGCCCCAGGTGTCCCCAGCTGTGCCCAGGTGTATCTCAGGTGTCCCAGGTGTCCCCAGGTGTCCCCAGGTGTCCCCACCTGTGCCCAGGTGTATCTCAGGTGTACCCAGGTGTATCACTGGATATATCCAGGTGTCCCCAGGTGTCCCCACCTGTGCCCAGGTGTATCTCAAATGTATCTCAGGTGTATCTCAGGTGTGTCGCGGGTGTGTCGCGGGTGTGTCGCAGGTGTATCTCAGGTGTATCTCAGGTGTGCCCAGGTGTATCAGCGGACATCCCCAGGTGTATCCCAGGTGTCCCCACACGTCCCCACCTGTGCCCAGGTGTACCTCAGGTGTACCTGGGTATATCAGTGGACATCCCCAGGTGTCCCCAGGTGTCCCCAGGTGTCCCCACCTGTGCCCAGGTGTATCTCAGGTGTATCTCAGGTGTACCCCAGGCATCCCCAGGTGTCCCCAGGTGTCCCCACCGGTGCCCAGGTGTATCTCAGGTGCATCCCAGGTGTCCCCCAGGTGTGCCCAGGTGTTTCAGCTGACATCCCCAGGTGTACCCCAGGTGTCCCAGCTGTTCCCCACCTGTGCCCAGGTGTATCTCAGGTGCACCAGGTGTCCCCACCTGTGCCCAGGTGTATCTCAGGTGTACCTGGGTATATCAGTGGACATCCCCAGGTGCCCCTAGGTGTCCCCACCTGTGCCCAGGTGTATCGCAGGTGTCCCCCAGGTGTCCCCCAGGTGTCCCCCAGGCGTCCCCACCTGTGTCCCGCCTCCGCGCCGAGCTGACCACGCCGTAGGCGCCGGTGCCGATGGTCTCGATGATCTCGTACTCGTCGCCCACGTCGAAGGTGACGTCGAGCGCCCGCGCCTTGAGCAGCGCCAGCGGCCCGGGGGCGTCGCGGGGGGCGGGGCCGTCCTCGGGGGCGGGGTCCGACATGGCGCCTGGCGTGGGCGGGGCCCGAAAAGTGCTGAGGGGGGGGTCCCGGAATCGCGATATGACCTGTCCCTGTCGCGATATAACCCTGCCCCTGTCGCGATATAACCGTGTCCCTATCGCGATATAATCTGTCCCTATGGAGATATAAACTGGTCCTATCGCGATATAACCGGGTCCCTATCGTGATATAACCGGGTCCCTATCGCGATACAACCTGTCCCTGTCGCGATATAACCCTGTCCCTGTCGTGATATAATCTGTCCCTGTTGTGATATAACCTGTTCCTATGGCGATACAACCTGTCCCTGTCGCGATATAACTGTGTCCTTATCGTGATATAACCTGTCCCTGTCGCGATATAACCCTGTCCCTATAGAGATATAAACTGTTCCTATCGCGATATAACCGGGTCCCTATCGCGATATAACCCTGTCACTATTGCGATATAACCCTGTCACTATCGCGATATAACCTGTCCCTATCACGATATAACCTGCTCCTATCGCGACATAACCTGCCCCTATGGCACTATAACGTCTCTATCGCGACATATCGCAACACAACGCGCGTCTATTGCGTCATATCACGACACAACCGCGCCCCTATCGCGACATATCGCGACATAACGGCGTTTCTATTGCGATAGATCCGCGCTGAGGGTCCCGGGGGCGATTTTGGGAAAATTTGGGGCGAATTTTGGGGGAATTTTGGGGGAATTTTGAGGGAATTTTGGGGTCAATTTTTAGTAAACTTTGGGCAGATTTTGGATGAATTTTGGGTGAATTTAAGGAAATTTTGGGGGCAGTTTTGGGGTGAATTATGGGTGGATTTTGGGTAATTTTTGGGCTAATTTTGAGTGAATTTTTGGTGAATTTTGGGGAATTTTGGGGTCAATTTTTAGTGAACTTTGGGCAGATCTTGGAAAAATTTTGGGTGAATTTTGGGTGAATTTGGGGGATTTTTTGGGGGGCAGTTTTGGGGTGAATTATGGGTGGATTTGGGGTAAATTTTGGGCTAATTTTGAGTGAATTTTTGGGTTAATTTTAGATGAATTTTGGGGTGAATTTTAGGGTGAATTTTAAGTGAATTTTGGGCAGATTTTGAATGAATTTTGGATGAATTTTGGGTGAATTTGGGGTGAATTTGGGGGCAGTTTGGGGAGAATGTGAGAAGATTCTGGGTGATCTCTGGGTTAATTTTGGATGAATTTTGGGTTAATTTTGGATGAATTTTGGGTGAATTTGGGGTGAATTTGCGGGGGCAGTTTTGGGGGCAGTTTTGGGGAGAATTTGGGAAGATTCTGGGTGATTTTTCGGTTAATTTTGGAGTGAATTTTGAGTGAATTTTGGGGTGAATTTTAGTGAATTTTGGGCAGATCTTGGACGAATTTTGGGTGAATTTTGGCCAATTTTGGGTGAATTTCACGGTGAGTTTCAGCTTAACATCGAGCTGAAACTCGAGGCGAATTTCGGATGAATTTTGGGGATTTTGGACAATTTTAAATAATTTCGGATCCTTTAATCCCCCAGAGCCCTGAGAAATTTAGGGGGGGGTGCCAAAAACCCCAAAATCCCGAGAAAAAATCCCAAAATCCGCTCTGGGTGGTCCCAGTCCCTCCCAGTCCCTCCCAGTTCCCCCAACCCATTCCCAGTCCCCCAGTTCTCCCCTCCCCCCCGGGGCTCTTACCGCCCCTGGCTCCCGCCAAAACCCGGAAGTGGCGCCGCCCCGGCTACGCCCACCGCGGCTTTCGGCAAATTCCGGCTCCTCCCGCCGGTTCCGGAGGAATTCCCGCTCGGCTCGATGGTTGCCAGGCAACGCCCGGCGCGTCCCGATGGTTTTCGGGCAATTTCGGGTTCGTCTCTATGATCCTGGAGGACTCCCGGCCCGTCTCTATGGCCTTGGAGGACTCGCCGCTCCTCTCTATGGTTTTGGCGGCCGGAGCGGCCCCGTCTCTATGGTTACCGGCTGCCGCTGCTGCGCATGCGCAATATTGGAACTTCCTGTTCGAGGCTAAAGTAGGCCTGACCCAAAAAAACCCAAAAGAACCACAAAATTCGGGGAAATAAAGGCCAGAATCGTGATCGGGGACATCAAAAATGTGGCGGTGGGACCAATTCTGGACTCTAAGGGCCAAAAACGTGATCGCGGCCTCGTCTCTATGACCCTGGAGAACTCCCGGCCCGTCTCTATGGCCTTGGAGGACTCGCCGCTCCTCTCGATGGTTTTGGCGGCCGGAGCGGCGCCGTCTCTATGGTTACCGGCTGCTGCTCTGCGCATGCGCATAGCCGGGACTTCCTGTTCGCGGCTTCAGTAGGCCGGAGCCCAAAAATCAGAAAAATAACGACAAAATCAGGGAAATAAAGCCCAGAATCGGGATAAAAAGCATCAATAATGGGGGGAAGTTCACAAAATTAAACTCATAAGTGCCAAAAACTGTGATCGTTATTTCGTCTCTATGATACTGGAGGACTCGCGGCTCGTCTCTATGGTTTCGGCTGCGGCTCTGCGCATGCGCAGCGCGGAGACTTCTGGGTCGCTGCTGCAATAGGCCTTATTCAAAAAAACAATAAAAATACAAAAAAATCAGGGAAGTAAAGTTGATAATCGGGATCGGGGACATCAATAATGGGAGGTACGGTCCAAATTCGGAATCAGAGTGTGAAAAATTTAATCGCCGTTTCGTCTCTATGACCCTGGAGGACTCCGGGCCCGTCTCTATGGCCTTGGAGGACTCGCCGCTCCTCTCGATGGTTTTGGCGGCCGGAGCGGCGCCGTCTCTATGGTTACCGGCTGCGGCTGTGCGCATGCGCAATATCGGGACTTTTTGTTCGCGGCTGCGGTAGGCCTGACCCAAAAAATCGGCGAAAATACACAAAATGCAGGGAAATAAAGTTCAGAATCCGGATTCAGGACATCAATAATGGGGGAACGGCCCAAATTTGGAATCTAAGAGCCAAAAACTGTAATCGCGGTTTCGTCTCTATGATCCTGGAGGACTCCCGGCCCGTCTCTATGATCCTGGAGGACTCGGGCCCGTCTCTATGGCCTTGGAGGACTCGCCGCTCTCTCTATGACCCTGGAGGACTCCCGGCCCGTCTCTATGGCCTTGGAGGACTCGCCGCTCCTCTCTATGGTTTTGGCGGCCGGAGCGGCGCCGTCTCTATGGTTACGAGCGGTCCTTCCTGCGCATGCGCTAGGCCGGGATTTCCTGTTCGCGGCTGCAGTAGGCCGGACCATAAGAATCAGAAAAATAACAGCAAAATCAGGGAAATAAAACCCAGAATCGGGATCGGGGTCCTTTAAAATGGGAGGAATTATCAGAATTGGACTCTTAAAAGCCAAAAACTGTGATCGTGTTTTCGTCTCTATGATCCTGGAGGACTCCCGGCCCGTCTCTATGGCCTTGGAGGACTCGCCGCTCCTCTCGATGGTTTTGGCGGCCAGAGCGGCGCCGTCTCTATGGTTACCGGCTGCCTCTGATGCGCATGCGCGGTGCCGGGACTTCGGATCGCCACTGCACTAGGCCGGACCCCAAAAAACTCAAAAGAACCACAAAATTCGGAAAAATAAAGACCAGAATCGTGATCGGGGACATCAATTATGGGAGGGAGGGACCAATTTTGGACTCTAAGAGCCAAAAACGTGATCGCGGCTTCGTCTCTATGATCCTGGAGGACTCCGGGCCCGTCTCTATGGCCTTGGAGGACTCGCCGCTCCTCTCTATGGTTTTGGCGGCCGGAGCGGCTCCGTCTATATGGTTACCGGCTGCGGACATGCGCATGCGCAATTTAGAAACTTCCTCTTCGCGGCTGCAGTAGGCCGGACCATACGAATCAGAAAAATAACAGCAAAATCAGGGAAATAAAGCCCAGAATCGGGATAAGGAACATCAATAATGGGGGGGAGTTCAAAAAATTAAACTCATAAGTGCCAAAAACTGTGATCGTTATTTCGTCTCTATGATCCTGGAGGACTCCCGGCCCGTCTCTATGGTTACCGGCTGCCGCTGCTGCGCATGCGCAATATCGGGACTTCCTGTTCGAGGCTGCGGTAGGCTTTAATCCCAAAAATCGGCGAAACAACACAAAATTCAGGGAAATAAAGTTCAGAATCGAAATCGAGGACATCAATAATGGGGGGAAAGGCCCAAGTTTGGAATCTAAGATCCAAAAATATGATCGCAGTTTCGTCTCTATGACCCTGGAGGACTCCCGGCCCGTCTCTATGGCCTTGGAGGACTCGCCGCTCCTCTCGATGGTTTTGGCGGCCAGAGCGGCTCCGTCTCTATGGTTACCAGCTGCTGACACTGCGCATGCGCAGAGCCGGGACTTCCGGATCGCCTCTGCAGTAGGCCGGACCCCAAAAAACCCAAAAGAACCACAAAATTCGGAAATAAAGCCCAGAATCGGGATCGGGGACATCAATTATGGGGGGAACGGCCAAATTTAAAATCTAAGAGCCAAAAACGTGATCGCGGTCTCGTCTCTATTATCCTGGAGGACTCCCGGCCCGTCTCTATGGCCTTGGAGGACTCGCCGCTCCTCTCTATGGTTTTGGCGGCCGGAGCGGCGCCGTCTCTATGGTTACGGGCTGCCGAAACTGCGCATGCGCAGAGCCGGGACTTCCGGATCGCTTCTGCAGTAGGCCGGACCATAAGAATCAGAAAAAATAACAGCAAAATCAGGGAAATAAAGCCCAGAATCGGAATCGGGGGCCTTGAAAATGGGGGGAATTTTCAGATTTGGACTCATAAGAGCGAAAAACTGTGATCGTGGTTTCGTCTCTATGATCCTGGAGGACTCCCCTCTAGTCACTATGGTTTCGGCTGCGGCTCTGCGCATGCGCGGCGCGGAGACGTATGGGCCGCGGCTACAATAGGCCTTAACCCAAAACACAAGGAAAATACACAAAATTCGGGGAAACAAAGCCCAGAGTCGGGATCGGGGTCATCAATAATGGGGGGGACGGACCATTTTTGGGCTCTAAGTGTCATGAACTGTGATCGCGGCCTCGTCTCTATGATCCTGGAGGACTCCCGGCCCGTCTCTATGGCCTTGGAGGACTCGCCGCTCCTCTCGATGGTTTTGGCGGCCGGAGCGGCGCCGTCTCTATGGTTACCGGCTGCCGCTGTTGCGCATGCGCAGACCCGGGACTTTTTGTTCGCGGCTACAGTAGGCCAGAGCCCAAAAAACACATAAAATACAGCAAAAAAAGGAAATAAATCCCAGAACCGGGATCGGGGACATCAATAATGGGGCGCTGGGACCAATTTTGGACTCTAAGAGCCAAAAACGTGATCGCTGTTTTGTCTCTATGATCCTGGAGGACTCCGGGCCCGTCTCTATGGTTCCGGCTGTTGCTCTGCGCATGCGCGGCGCGGAGAGTTCTGGGTCACCGCTGCGATAGGCCGTATTCTAGAAAACAAGGAAAATATTCAAAATTCAGGGAAATAAAGTCAAGAATCGGGATCGGGGACAACAATAATGGGGAGGAGGGACCAAATTTGGAGTCAAAGAACCAAAAACGTGATCGCGGTTTCGTCTCTATGATCCTGGAGGACTCCGGGCCCGTCTCTATGGCCTTGGAGGACTCGCCGCTCCTCTCTATGGTTTTGGCGGCCGGAGCGGCGCCGTCTCTATGGTTACCAGCTGCTGCTCTGCGCATGCGCGATATCGGAACTTCCTGTTCGCTGCTTCAGTAGGCCGGACCATAAGAATCAGAAAAATAACAGCAAAATCAGAAAAATAAAGCCCAGAATCGGGATCGGGGCCCTTTAAAATGGGGGAATTTTCAGAATTGGACTCATAAGTGCCAAAAACTGTGATCGTTATTTCGTCTCTATGACCCTGGAGGACTCCCGGCCCGTCTCTATGGTTTCGGCTGCGGCTCTGCGCATGCGCTGCGCGGAGACTTCTGGGTCGCTGCTGCAATAGGCCGTACCCCCAAAAACCAACGAAAATACACAAAAATGAGGAAAATAAAGTTCAGAATCGGGATCGGGGACATCAATAATGGGGAAACGGCCCAAATTAAGAATCTAAGAGCCAAAAACAGTGATCGCGGCCTCGTCTCTATGATCCTGGAGGACTCCCGGCCCGTCTCTATGGCCTTGGAGGACTCGCCGCTCCTCTCGATGGTTTTGGCGGCCGGAGCGGCGCCGTCTCTATGGTTAACACGGGTTGCTCATACGCATGCGGAAAGCCGGGACTTCCTGTTCGCGGCTTCAGTAGGCCGGACCCCAAAAATCAGAACAATAACATCAAAATCAGGGAAATAAAACCCAGAATCGGGATCGGGGTCCTTAAGAATGGGGGGAATTATCAGAATGGGACTCTTAAGTGCCAAAAACTGTGATCGTTATTTCGTCTCTATGATCCTGGAGGACTCCCTGCCCGTCTCTATGGTTTCGGCTGCGGCTCTGCGCATGCGCGGCGCGGAGACGTATGGGACGCGGCTGCAATAGGTCGTAACCCAAAAAAC